>JANHGO010001352.1:0-34731 GCA_024606505.1 Aquila spilogaster
CTCTTAAAAGTCCCAAGAAACAAATCTTTCTGACACGAGATTTGTTTAAATTTGCATCCTCTCCACTGTATTTCACTCTGTATCCTTTTTTTTTTTTCCTTCTTTTCTCCTTCTCTCCTGCACTCCCTCTTTGCCTAAGCCTCTTTTGGAAGGCAGGGCATGAAGGGAAGCGGTTACTGCGATGCCAGTCAAAGCAGCACAAAGTGCCCAAAGTGACAGCTAATAAACCAGATGAGAAAACCAAGTGCTTCGCGCGGACTGCTGCGCGCCGGGTGACCTTGTCAGAGCAGACAGGCGAAACAGGCACATGCCCGCTCAGGCGTCAGGTGGGAGATCTGCAAAGGCAGGAGCAGATGCTGCCACAAAGACCCGACGCTGGATCCGAGGGCAGCGGTGCTCGGGCTGTTCTATGTGCAAATACCCCGAGGTGCTTCCTTCTGAGGTCCTACACCCACGCGCTGCACTGATCCCTCCTCAGGTGGGAAGGAGAAGCTCTAAGCCAGTGGGTGCCGTCTGCAATGTTTTCTGCGGTAGTGTTGTCCTTTGCACTTTCAGTCAAAGCCATTAGCCTGCTGCATGGTGGGAAGCTGGCTCTGTTACGTTCTGCTATGGAAATGCGTGCGCTCCCATCATTTGAAGTTATGCTGCTTAGTGATAGACGTGCTCTGAAATGTTTCATTATTACATCTGACCTTGAAAACCTCAGCTTCCGTCATATAAAGTGTGGAATAAATTGCTGGAAAAAGGTGAGAAGTACGGGTCCTACCCACATGGGCTGCTCTGCATGGGAATGGCCGTGCCAGTGTGCCAGGAAGAGGAAGAGGCATATGGGTCTGCAAGGAGATGACTCTTCCAGATTGGTTAGTGGTTTTGTTGGGAAAGTACCGTGGAGAAAATGCCAGAGTTGAAAACGTGAAGAAGACTGATCTTTTGTCACACCAAGTTCTAGAAGGCAGAAATAAAGCACGGTGAGGTATAGCTGTACCAGGGGATCACTTCCAAGGAAGGGTGGCCCTAGGGATGCTGTGTTTCCAGAAGGCTGTAGTGTCCTGCAGCCTTCAGCTAACACCATGCCCTCACAAGTGCCGGCTTGGACAAAACATTCTTGCCCGTTTTTTGTAAGGTGTGACTGTCGTGCACAGATATTGCATCTGTTTCCATTTTTGTATTATATTCTGTAATTTGAACTCTTCATTTGGTGTTCTGTAGAGCAGCATCCGATGTGCAGTTCTGTCATTGGAGAAACTCCCTTGTGCACTGCACTGTTTCAACAGCGGGTATCAGCTAGAAGGACCAATCATTTATTCTCAGACTAGATCACACTAAGGAGTGTATTCTTGGAGTTGAAGGTTCGTCATTGATAGAGCTTCCCTGTGCTCAGTGTGGAGCTAGCATCCGGCAAAATACAGTTCCAAACCCATGTCTTTTCCTTTACTTTTGGATAGCCCTTGGGTTTACATTTTAACCTCCCGCTGTTGAGATGCTCTGCAGCCACAGTGCTGGAGCATTACTCGATAATATCATCTGCTAAGGGGGTGCAGGCTTTGCCGTGTCCTGGAGCACAAGTGTGGTGGTGGTGCTGCTGTGCACGTGCATTATGAAGACATGGGAATATGCTGTCATCCCTTTTCCTGTGGCCATCAGATTTAAACAGCAACCTCCTGAAAGCACAGGCATCTTCAAGTCACCATCTAGCTACAGAATATATATATATATATATTTAATAGTGCAAACAATCCACTGGACAATAAAGAATTAAGAGCCACTGGGGAGCAAAATGACTGGAACGAGAACACAGAGTGTCATTTCACCTGAGCGCTCCGTGAATCCCCAATTGTGCAACTCTAAATGTGTAGAAAAGGCATTTTTTTTCTATCAGCAGTGCTCCCTGTTTAAATAAACTGCATGGTCTAGAAAAGGGGTTTTGTGCCCACTTGGGAAGTGTCCAGTTTCTCAGCTCTGGGACTGCTTTTTCCATTCTGAATGCAACCATATATCAAAGAGAGACAGGTCTGAACTTCTGCTGAAACCATTAGGGTGTTTTTGCAAAAAGGGAATCCAGGTCTCTTTGATGTGTGCTAGAAAAATTTCCCTTCCTTTTATAAAGCCAGATCAATGGCTGGCGGTGCAAATCTGCTGCGAGCGTACCAGCCTGAATAAAATATTCCCCAGGGGCAAAGGAGCGCTGCCATACGGCTTGGTCAGATTCCTCGCTGGTATCTTCCCCTTCCACAGTATCTTGTGTTCGTGTTTCTCACATTTCTTTCTCCTGTCCCTCTCTTTATTCTGGTATGGGGGGAAGAGTTTTCAAAGTCACCTCTAATCTGTGTCCATTTTCCTTTATTGACTAGAAGGCAGATGTGCTGTTTATTCTGTTCTCGGGATTTGGGTCTGCTGTGTTGTTGGATTATTCCTCAAATCCATAGAAGTGTAGCTTTGGTGTAGGTACTGACATTACAGTGGCTTTAGGGAAGTCAGAATGCAGACACTAACTCTGTTCGACCTCTCTTGTTGAGAGTTTCTGGACCATGTGCCAAGTAAAAGTATGGGCAGGATGCTCTTGGGTCTGTCCATTGCAAAATCCTATAGGAAGAGTCTGTCTGTCAGGTGTGCACGACCCTGGTGCCCCAAGGCACTCTAGTGACTTTGTTTTCCTTTATTTGTGAGACACAAAATCAGTGGTTGTTACAAGGCTTCAGACAGCTGTGATCTCTCCTTGCTGGCCGTAGTGGCTGTAGTCATGTGTCTTCTTCCAGACGGAGTCCAGCATCACCATGACCTGCACGGATGGGAAGTGGAACAAGCAGGTGACCTGCGAGCCTGTGGACTGTGGTGTACCAGACCAATACCATGTCTACCCAGCCACGTTCAACTGCAGCGAGGGGACCACCTTTGGCAAGAAATGCTCCTTCACGTGCCGACCTCCTGCTCTTCTGAAAGGTAACAGAGGGTATTGAGCTGGGAATAGCTGCGCAGCTACCACAGACTGCTGCCAGTAATATATGTTACTTGTGCTGTTTTTTAGAATTCTTTATGATATTTTAAGTATGAAGAATTATGAGAGTCTAGGGAGGGTTTATTTACATTAGAAGCTAAGTTCCTTTGCATCTCTCTATTACCTTCCTTTGACCTTTGCTTGATCACGGCTGGCCGGGCAGGAGCGACGCTAAATATTACTTCCATACAACCAAAACACAGAGAAGTCATGGGGATCAATCAAATTGAACTCTCATCTTTTCCCATGCCTTTGCTTTTTTCTGTGCCTGTCTCCCTTCTATGTCTCCTCCACATGCTTGGAAAGGAGGGAGAAGACTGAAAAATTCCACGTCCCAGTGGCACAGTCCCCCCTCATTGCTTTTCCTGATCCAGCTCTCTCTTTTTGCTCCCTCATCTTGCTCTACTTCTGACTTTCCTCTTTTCTTCATGTTTGAGAATCTCTACAAGATCTCATTCTTAAAAATAACATTCTCTGCTGCGTTCTCTCTTTTTCTCCCCTGTCTTTCCTGCTGCTTTGTTGGTAGCATCTCCATCCTGCTAAGCACCATCCACTCTTTTGCTCACTGTCAGTTCACCTTTCTGATCCGGTCCTCAGGAAGCAAGAGAATTTATCATTGTTAATTTGAAGGAACATTAGAGCCAAATAAACATGTCACCTTGCACTAAAGTAATCTTAACTGCTGTTGTTGACTCAGGTATAATTGTTGTATAAGCTCTTTTTGTACACGCGGTGTCACCTCCTCTGCTAGGATTCACCACACATTGCAGGAGAGGCATGTGAAGCATTCCCTGTTTCAGTGAAAGGATGTGTTTGTTGATTTCTTTATACGTAACCAAATTACTCAGTTCTTTTAACTCAGGCTCAGGAAGGTAACCACAAGAAGCCAACCTGCATTGAAAGTTAAGGCTCAAGGGGAGATTTTTATCAGTAATTCCCTTTTTCCATTCACATACTCAGAGGATCATCTTCAACATGGAGTGCTTTTTTCACTGAAAATTGTTGGAGTTTTTTTGAGGGGGAGCGTGAAAACAATGTTCATAGAATCGTACAATGGTTTGGGTTGAAAGGGACCTTAAAGATCATCTCATTCCAACCCCCCTGCCATGGGCACAGAAACCTTCCATTAATTGAACTGAAGTTAATCAACTCAGAGGAATGTAAAATTACCTCAAGCATCCAACTGGCACATTTTCATGCTGAGCATCGGAGAGTAGAAGTCATGACCAACAAGAGCTGGTGATTCTAGCAGGGGTGGCTGCAGGACCCATAGCCCACCCTGGGTCAGGGAGTGCTGCTGTGGTTTTTAGCATCACTTCTCTTTTGTCCAGACACTCTGTGGGTTGTAAGTTAATGGCACCACTTGGTGTACAGCCATCAGTGATGACTAATAGATACTGCCACTGAACTTCTGGAGAATGGCGTTCAAATGACTCATTCCTAATTCAATCACTGACGTCATGACAGCCACCGTCGGTAATGTCACAGCTTATCACATTGCAGTGGTAGTATGATATCACCATGACTGGTCTGCAGAGCTGCTGCATGAGTCAGAGCAGAGGAGCATGCTGGTGCTCCAGAAAAGAGCTCTCTTCTGTTCAAAATACCTCTGCAATCATCTGCAGCTGGGGAGGGGAGAGAACGCCAGGGCTGATTTAATGAAACTTCTCTTATCTTTGTGGAAAGGGCAGGAGGGCTCCTCCACATAACTTCCTGAGCCCTCCAGAGCCTTTTGTTTTCTTCCTTGAATTCCAGCATCATGCCCAGGCTCTCTTCCTTTCCTCTCAAAGAGGAGGCATTGCTCTGGGGTTCGCAGTTTGTCAGTATTATTTTGGATAACACCAAAGTTGGCTGACTGCTGAAAATATGCCTTGTGGGTTGAGAAGAGATCCTGCAGCAGTGCTCAAGGATTTCAATAGAGTGTTAGGGGTTTTTGAAGGGTTAGTGGCTCATAGCTGTGTTTTGTTTCTTAGGAAAAGCTTATTCCTTTTTAACATAGAGTATAAAATAACAAAGAATCTGAAGTGCACTGAGACAAAGCTACTCTTAGCTTAACCTTCTGAAGTCAAGTAGGTCACAGCAGAGGAAAGGAGATCTATCATACCTTTCACCTGTGAGGTGCTGGCCAGGAAAGCTTCCTAAGGAAAACAAGTCTCTAATGAGTATTATGAATCATATTTATCACAGTAGTCCCCAAGGACTGAGAGTCCTCAGCTGAGAATGGCTCCTCGATGTGTTGGAGAAGTGACTGTAATGCTCACAAACAGATGCTACTCCAAAAGGCTCAAAATTGAGACAAAAAGAACCGATTCAGGGAACAGGTAGAACACAGAAGAAGAATGAAGAATGTAATGGCACTGAACACTGCCCTAATGTGGATAGCTCCGTGGATTTGGAGAGGAGGGAGCTGATGTATGGTGCAGGCTTTCTTTCAGAGAACAAAATAAGGAAGAGAAATACAAAAGGTTACAAAGCCAGTGAGGTTTCACCTATGCTATAGCATTTCCTGAAATAAGCACTGTCTGCATATTGTCTTCTGAAAACAGAGTCCTTAATGATTCAAAAGCATCGTATAGAAAGAGAAGATGCATAAGACAGTTGAATGTGCCAAACCAACTGAAGTGGCTGTTGATATGTTATGGGTATAATGATAACTGGGAAATAAAAGCACTCCTGCTGATCTTGGTTAACTTTGCTTTTTGTCCTTCTCAGGGAACAACAGCAACTTGACCTGCATGGAGGATGGGCTGTGGTCCTTTCCAGAGGCTCTGTGCGAACTGATGTGTCGAGCACCCTCCATCGTTCCCAATGCAGATCTTCAGACTACTCGTTGCCTAGAAGATAAGCACAAAGTGGGCTCATTTTGCAAGTACAAATGCAAACCAGGTTACCATGTCCCTGGATCCTCCAGAAAAGCAAGAAAGTACGTAAAATAGTAATGCCATGCAGTCAGCATGATTCAGAAAGCCATAGGTCAAAAAGATTTTAGAAAGAGGATGAGTAATTTCTAGCAGGGTGCTGTAGGGAACACCACTGAATACTTCTTTCTTGAAGATAGTTGTGCACTTTCAAGGGGACATTTGGCACCTAACTCCATTAGGCTTCTCTGTAAATCTTTGCCAGTGCTCAAAAGCAGACCTTATCTTAGAGATACTCTGTGATATGCAGACTGGGGAGTCCCCTTTGAAACTCTTTGGAAAGAGTTGTATTGTTGTGTCCTTCTGACTTGGCACAAACCCAGTTCAAACCAACCACGGCCCACAAGGAGTTTTTTTTTGGGAGATAGATACGTTCAGGGTCAAAAAAGCAGTTTGGGCTGAGTGGCTGAACGTTGGCTTTGCAAATAATCATTATTTTCACTTGGAGACCTCACGATGCAAGTTCACAACTTGTTCCCCAAGTGTTAAAAGCTCAACCACACTCATCCCTTGCACCTGCTAGCAGAACTCAGAGGCTCTAAAGGCTCTTAGCTGACTCTGCTGCTCACTAAATGGTCTTGTGTTTTCTTCTGCCTGGGAAGGCGGGCCTTCAAGATCCAGTGCACTCAGGATGGCACGTGGCTGCCAGGTGCTTGTGTGCCTGTTACATGCAACCCTCCTCCTTCCAAGTTCCATGGGCTATACCAGTGCTCCAACGGCTTCCAGTTCAACAGTGAGTGCAGGATCAAGTGTGAAGATGATGACAGTCAGTCGGTAAGTCTCTCTCACCCTCACCATCTAAGACCATAAAAGTGAGTTTTTTATTGTATGGTCCCTAAGGACTCTGATCTTGGAGGGACCAAGTGCCAAACCTCCCTTGAGGTCATTTGAGACCAGAGGCAGAGAGATGGAGGAGGGAAATATGTAATTAAAGTAGAAGAGGAGAGCTACTTTAAAGAGTCTGGAAATATTTTTAAGACTGTAGTAATGGTATATATTAACTGTTAACTGTGGGGGAGTAGCAATGAATGACTTGCTAGACAAGTAATTGGTTGAAAAGTCCGCTCCAGTGGCTCTACGATGTAGGTAGGCATAATCAAATATGGTTTCTGGTATTACATTAATACAGGAGGAAAGAAGTAGTAATGAATGAGCATGAGGTGTGTGCACTCATCCTGTTTGTTCATTCTGTTTTACTTCGCTTTTCTCTCCAGTTCTTTTTCCTGATATTATTATTTATATGTCGTATGATGATTTATAGGAATTATCACTGTTCAGGTGAACTGTGTAAACTTTTGTGGGTTTTTTGGCTGCAAGGTGTCATTAGTCATCAGGGTCAGATCCTCATCTGGCATAAATCAGCAGGTTGCCTTTGATTTCCTAGGAACTGCGTTCACTGATAAAGAAGTTCTGGCCTTTAATATCACGTTTGAAATGCTTAGTTTTCCTCACCAGAGTTAATTATAGTTGTGAGATAAGTAACTTCACCCGGAAGTGCTGCTGCCACTTCATATGCTGGGGAAGAGAAAGTGGGGATGTAGAAGCTGCTGTTCCTATATGCACTGCAGAGAGCACAGTGCTCTGTAGGGAGCCTTGTAATATTGCTCCTGAGAATGTATGAAAAAGGGATCAGCCCTGCCACAATGTCAGTGATCCAAAACCCAACTCTGATACCTGCTCCAAATGTTAAAATCCACAGCTACAGAAGAAACAGCAGTGAGGTTTCTGAGACTGGAAAAATGCACTTGTTCCCTGCAAAAGTTGTCCTGCCCGCTTCATGGGGATGAAAGACAGAGCCTAGGGTTGTGTATAAGAGCGTCCTAAAGAAGTTTGGTTTGGCTGCTGTGAATTTTTGAGACTTAGGAAATGTACAGGTGGGTGCATTGGGATGCAGCACCTTCGTGCATCTCTGCTTGTTCAGACGGACTGCACCAGCGCACTAGCAAATGGTATGAGGGCCTTATGGTTGCTTTGGAAGGAGCTAGACATGAGGAGAGGCAGGGATTGGAGTCAGGATTACATCAACAAATGAGCTGTGGAAAGTGAGATACAGCTACATCTCTGTTCAGTGTAAGGGAGATTGTAGTGACTGTTTAGATGCTAAAGCACCTTGAGCGAAGAAGCAGATAACATCCTAAGAAAGGGATTTGCAGAGAAAGGTATTTCCAGATATCCCAGAAAACAGACAACAGAAGAAGAGGGAGGACTCCTGGCACAAGCCAGAACCACTTGAGAGGTGTTAATTATTTAAGGATTAAACCCCACTAAGTCTCTCTCAGCTATATAAGGTGATAATGCACATTGCATCCAAGCAAGAAACCCAGCAGGGATTTTCACAAGAGATTTTGCAGGTCAGGGAATGATGGACAGGATGTTACTATAGCAATGGATATCCTGGGATCTCTGAGCACATTGCAGAAACTACACAATAGTACCCTAGAGCACAGCCAACTCTAGGAACGTAAATCAGGTTTCATGGCTCACCTTTAGAAATCATAGTTGAACCCTGGCATGCAGAGTGCCATGGAAGTGCAGCACACTTGCTAAAACAGCAAATTGTGCTCAATTATCACTTAGCCATCTCTTCCTGAATTCGTCACTGTGCTGAAAGATCATTACTCAGCTCTACAGATGGCATCTCTTAATCACCAGGAGCGTAATGGTCATTTAAGCAGGTACCTCCGCTGGCACGCAGAGCGAGGGTCTTCTGTTTCTGAACGTTGCACAAGTCATGTGAGCGGTCAGATCTAAATTAATTGCACTCTGCAAAACTGGCCCTTAGGTGGAAGTCACCAAACTGGATCACATCCTGAGTCCATCTGCTCCATTATGCTTTCATAAGATTTTCTTATTACGTCTGGCAATGGTCAGATGTCTAGAGAAGGGAAGGCAGCTCCCATGCAGTAATCTGCCAATGAGACCACTTTGCATCTCACTAAACATTGTTATCATCAACAAAGCTGAGCAAAAAAAGCATTAGGATATCAGACACAAGACTAATGCTAAATGCAGTGCAACTTCCCATATCTGTACAAGGGACTTGTGCAGATCCCCGTGCAACAAGGGGCATGGGACATGGGGAAAAGCAAGTTCAGCATCCCTGGTGCAACTGGGATCCCAGTATAGACAGTGCACTAAAGCATCCAGCATCCCCAAAGATGTCCAGCCCTATCTCCAAGAGCTGGGTGAGTAGACTGAAGGCAACAATGCAAGGAAAAGCAGAGATCCTTTATGGTTCTTGCATTGAACAGGGTCACTGTGGGATGCTTGGAGCCCAGCCCCAGCATCCTCCTGTTGAATGTCCCCACTGCCCTGTGGCAGTTAGGCTCACAGCTCCTGCAGAACAGCTTGTGCAGAAATCCCCAATGCCACATGGATAGATCTGACAAAAGATTGCCTGCACATTCCTTTGTTGTTTCTAAAGGGCATGATATTTCTCCCTGGACTTTGGTATTCATTCTTCAGAATTGTGCAGAGAATCTTTTCTATAAGAGAAATGTCATATTCCATTCCTTGCCCATTCCCACACCAGAGGATTTGTTTCTCCTTTACACCTGCCTCTGTGCATGTCTGTCTCAGCCTCTTCGCTCGCTGTCATTCAAGGCAGCCAAGCTCCAAAGAGCACGTTCTGCCCTGCTAAGCATCCCTCTCGTGTCCTGCTTCCCTTCCTCCTTCAGATGGCCCTTTGGGATTCTTTCTTTTTCGAGACAAATATGATGCAACTAGTTAGAAAATGGAAGAGGGAAGAGGTTGTCTGCAGTCAACACGAACCTCTCAGCAAGAGGAAAGAGGGCAGATGGGGTGAATGCACCTTTTTTTGCAGCTAGAGCAGATCCATTTTAATGTAGAGACCTTGCAAAGACCTTGTAAAGACATTGCACAGAAGAGGCGTGTGTGTGCTTTTTGTGTGCAATGCAGCCTTCCTTTTATTTATTATCCAGCAGAAAACTCCTTCCTTGCCCCCCAGAACTGGCAGTCCCACCCAGGGCTCTCCCAGCTCCAGATCTTTGCTCCCAGCTCGGCTCTGCCCACTTCTCCCCTCTCCCCCTGCGTCTGCTGTCCTTGCTGTTGTTTATGTGACCGTCCTTGTTATCTCCTTGTCTCATTCCCAGGGCCGTGGAAGCAATGTGATTCACTGCCGGAAGGATGGCACCTGGAGCGGCTCCTTTCATCTCTGCAGGGAGATGCAGGGTCACTGTGCTCTGCCCACGCAGCTCAACAGCCACCTGAAGCTGCAGTGCTCCGGCGGCTACGGCATAGGTCTGTGGGCAGTGGGGGCGAGGAAGAGGATGGGACTGAGAGGGAGGGAGGAGGGAGTCCGCAGTCCTTGGGGTCACTTTCTCCTATGGGAGCCATTTACCTGAGTGAGAGGCTGCTGTGGGCAGGAAGCTGCTTTGGGATGATGCTCTGGGAGGCCAGGTATCATGTAATGTGCTGACTGCCTGCTCCTTCCAGCTTTCCCAGTTTCATCGTGTCCCTTCTCAGCCAGCTGGTCACCTAGCAAGCCAGGCTGTGCCAGAGACTCATCCAGTCCTCAGAATAAGGGAAGAGGTGGTACTTGCACTTGCTCTGACAGTTTTGTAATGTCTTTCAACCACAAACACACACATGCACCTTCAGTGCCAAAAAGCAGGGTGCTGGCAGGGATGCACAGCAGCAGGAGCACTCAGCTCCCTCCAGAGGGAATGAGACCAGCCGAGCATCCCCTTTGGTATGACAGTTGTTCAGGAGCCCGTGTGAGGATGTTTGCCCCTTCCTTCTGGGGAAGGACTTTGGAGCTTTGGGGGACGTTTTGAGCTTGGCTTTGTGTCACCCAGGCATCCACTCCATACTGAAAATACACTGTATTGTACTTTCAACCCCTGCTGCCTGGGTTGCAAGGGGAGCAACCCCGCGAGGCCCCTTCTGCAGCCCCACACCAGCCCCCCCGCCCCTGCCCGTCCCTTTGAACTTGGAGAAATTTCCTCGTTTTGCAGCTCCCTCATTATATCTCAGCCGCGTGAGGGACCGCGAGCCGCCTTGTGTTCCCTCCCCGGGGAGGAGAACACGACCTGGATGAGATCATCGCTCTGTAATGATGCCAATTACAGATCATATATCAAAACAATTCAGACCCGCTCCTCTCCGTAAGTGTAAATAGCGCGGCGGTGAGCGGGCTGCGGCAGCTCTTAATGTGGCGAGGTGTTTTACCCTTGAGATGAGGTTACCTACCGGGGTTTTGCAAAGAGAGAAATTCGAATTTCTGGTCTGGAGCGGGGAGCACCTGGGGGCTGGGAGCAGGAGGGCCCCCAGCTGCCCTCCATCCTCCTCCAGCCCCACCGGTTTGGCCACCAGTGCTGTGCCTTGATGTGGGGTCTGGTGGTCCGTCCTAGTCCTGGGACCCTGCAGCCCTCCTGGAGGTCGGGAGGTGGGTGGGATCCTCGTGGAGACGTGAGGAGCAGCTCTCAGAGGGCACAGCGGCCGTTGGCTCTTATCCTCAGCAGATGGAGACATACCACACGCTTTGTTAGGCTTGTCCAGGATCACCTTTTGGGAGCAGGTTGTTGGGGTTTTGATGGGGTTTCACCCCGCAGGCAGATCAGCACCACACAGCCGCTCGCTCGCTCTCCCCCAGTGGGATGGGGAAGAGAATCAGAAAGGGGAAAGTGTAAGAACTCATGGGTTGACATAAAGACAGCGTACTAGGTAAAGCAAAAGCTACGTGTGTAAGCAAAACAAGGAGTCTATTCACTGCTTCCTATCAGCAAACAGATGTTCAGGCACTTCCAGGAAAGCAGGGCTTGTCACACATAGTGATGTATTGGGTAGACAAATGCCATCGTTCCCCACCTTCCTCCTCCTTTACCCCAGTTCTGTTGCTTAGTGTGATGCCATATGGTATGGGACAACCCTTTGGCCAGTCTGGGGCAGCTGTCCTGGCTGTGTCCCCCCAGCTTCTTGCACACCCCCAGCCTCGCTGCCAGCAGGAGAAGCAGAAAAGTCCTTGGCTGTGTGTAAGCACAGCTCTGCAACAGCTAAAAACATCAGTGCGTTATCACCGCTATTTTAATCAAAAGTCTGGAAAACAGCACCGTATGAGCCTCTACAAAGAAAATTAACTTTATCCCAGCCAAACCCACAGTGGGTTTTCACCTATTCTGGGGGTTTTCGGAAGCCTTCTCAGAAGTCCTGCTCCTTCTGTCCATGTGCGGTCGGGATGGTGTCTATGGGCACTTACCATCAGTGCATGGAGCTGCTGCTGCCTGTGCTAGGGTAGCAAAACAAACCCCAAGTGCTGCCCAGGCCTCCCTGGCTGAGCAAGGTCTGCTCGCTCCCACTGACTCCTCTGTGAGGGAGGATGTGAGAAGGCAGAAGCAGGTGGGGAAAATAATAGCATCCAGTCGTGGTCACTATGAATCCCACACACCTTTGGTAATTCCTCAGACACCTAATCTGCCCTTCCAGGCTGAGGTGTGTGTTCAGCCCAAGGTTCAGCTCTCCAAACCAGTGCAGAGATTAATTCCTCCCCCAGCGCTGATTGGAGTACAGAAATCCTAATGACATGTTTGCAGCAGCTGTGCCATTCAAGAGTGATTTTCCAGGGGGGAAATGGTAATGGTCCAACACACTACGGCTTATGGTTGTGTCACCACAGGGCTCTGGGATATTGCTGCAGAGGATCGCAGCATGTTTTAATAAAGAAAGGACAGGATTCCCACTGGGTATGACAGTTAATCAGAGAAAAAGCAGGTTTATGTGTGAAGAAAGCCATCATTACCTCTCTGCGTTCTTCTTATCAAGTATGAGACTTAGGTGATAGCTTGCCTGCGGTACCATTAGGCTTGGGCACATCTAAAGGACTGTTACTGAAGGTCCATAAATCTGATAGTTCAAGCGATGGGATTGTGTCGTGTCACAGGTGGGATGAGTTCGGCAGCCTTACCTTGATCAGCCCCATTGCTTGAAAGAGCAGTCAGAATGAAAAAACAAAACCTGACCCCTTCCCTGGAGTTAATAGCCAGAGAAATGCCTAGATACGCAGCTGATACGAAAAGGCCCTGGTGTGTTTGCCACCCCCACAGTCTGCTGAGATGCGGGGTCGTACTCAGCATTTCACGTGTGGCTAGAAGATATGCGATAGTTATGGTTGACTGCTAATTGCAATTTAGGAAAAATGAGCCCTAATCCTGTCCTTCAGCTGGAAGGATGCTGGAAGGGTAAGGAGCTGCATGCTTTGTCCTGGAGCTTTATCATCTCCTTTTTTGTGCAGGCGCAGAGTGTACCACCTCGTGCCTGGACCACAGCCATGAGCCCATCCTCCTGCGCATGAACGAGACCGTGCAGGACATCCAGCACTGGATGAACCCTCAGAGAGTGAAGGTCAGTGCCTGGCAGCTGTGCTGACTCCATCCCTTGCGACATGTTTGTGAGCAGGGAGCGAACTGTTAGTTAGCCATGGTTCGTCCAGTGAGGGGAATGTATGGGGAGAGGACTTCTGCCCTTTAGAAAATAGTTCCTGGTTTCTGTAGTGCCTTTGCGTACTGTTTGAGCAGTGTGGTGCCGTTCTCTCCAAGTTGTTTTCTCCCCGTGATTTCCCAGTGAAAATCCATTCAAGGTAGAGGCCCCCGACCATCGTGCTCAGATCCACCCAGGACCTCCAAGGGGCTGATGCGGGAATTGCGATTCATTATACAGGAACATGTGGTGGAAAATGAGAGAATGGGCACCCGCTAGGTTTTATTCTCTCCCTCCTCCTCAGTGTTTTGCACACTTTGGGTGGCAGGGCTGGATTTTTCTGCACTGCTTTTGGCTGACAAAAGAAGCTGATACAGGGGGTATTTCATTTCCCAAAGCAATGGAGCCGGCTGGGTCCTGCCCGCCCCTCCTTCGCCCGCATGTAAGAGCTGCCAGCTCAGCACAGCCCCTTCCAGAGGTCACCGCTTCTCCCTCCACTGCTGCAAAAGCACAGCAGCGTTAACCGCTTGTGGTGTGCTGCCCTGGGTGCCCTTCAGCTCGTGGGTCAGCCCCCACGGGGGCACACACACCTATACATAGTGCTTTACACGCACGCTCAGCGGTGCACAGGGAGCTAATAGCTGCTTGGTTTCATGTGGATATCAATAGGAGGCACACACACACGTGCTGTGGCTGCGGTTAGGGAGCTGCTCTGAAAATCTCTGCCGCTTTGTATTTCCCTGTTTCACACGGGGCCGTACAGAGCAATAGAATAAATCCTGGAAAGGGATGAGGAACATAAGCCTACAGAATACAACAAGCTCACAGTGTCCGTCCCTGCTTCCCACTCCCTCCAGACAGCGAGATTATATTACTGCCTAAGCCTGGGCCTTGCCAAGTTTCTGGCACGGAACATAAAGAAAACCCCTATCTGTATTAGGGGCAATTTCTCACTGGCCCTTTCCCGAGTGCTAGACTTTAAAGTGGTTTTGTAATTCATGGTGAAATAAAGTGACAGCTTCCCTCCCGTTCTCTGCTGTGCTCCCTCGTTTATTGATGCGGGTGCGCAGAGGGAGCTGTAACGAGTTTTATACCTTCAGGTCTCTGGAGGGCTCATTAGGCAGCAGGGAAAACACAGAGTAGTAAAGGGGGGATGAGGGGAGTGAGGGATGGAGGCGAAATCACAGTTTCCCAGAGTACAGCGGTAAATAAGACCTTGTGTGCCTTGATGGTTCAGGACCTTGCGATCAGAAAGTAGATACAGGTTTGACCCACTAACACTTTGTAGATAGAGGGTGAGATTTAGGCAGGAAAACGTGCTGACGATGGTGGGGAGGCTTTTGGGGCACGCGGAGGAAGAAGCTCTGCTCTCACATCTCCTTGGAATGCAGAGCTGCGTCCTGCCAGCCCCATTGGGTTGCACAGGGCTTTCTGCTTGTCAGGCAGCAGCTGTGTGTGCACGGGGCTGAGAGGAGACCCTTGGGTAGGCAGCTGGTGGGGCGATGCTGGAATGGTTGGTTTCAGTAGCTGTGAGACATCCATCATGTTCTGCTCCCAGATAAGAGGACGTCACCAAGGTGAGCTGTGCCTCGCAGGGAGCCCACGCTGGGGGAAATGCTGCTGACAGTGGAGACCCCGGAGAGATGGGGACTGGGATGCTTTAGGGGAAGGTCCCCATGGCCATGTGCTATATATCATTAATAATATGTGGCTCTATTTACGTTCGCTGACAGCTCGCTGTTGTGCCGTACGAGCGAAGCGACCAGCTGCTGCGTTTGCATGTGTCGTTGTTGATCTCAAAGTACTTCAATGATACAAAGGCAACACTTTCTGTTAATTAACTTCAGGCACAAATAATGTGCAGATCAGTGCGGTGCGAGCAGTGGATGAAGGTAGAACCAATTTGTGGGGCTTCCATTTGAGAGGACATGCACGGATAGAACACAGGGAGAGCCAGCGAGAAAGAAGTACATTTGTGTGGCTGCTCAAGCAACAGCTGTTATGGAAGCAAAGTGGGAAGAGGGAACCATCCCTCCTTTGGGAGTTGTTTAGAGCAGAGCTGTGCAAATCACTCGATTTCTCGGTTCGCTGGAAGTTCTGTCAAATTAAAGCAGGAAGAAAATGTTTTCACCAAAGCAGAGAGAGATTGTTGTTGCTGCGATTTTTTGGTGAACCAAAGAATTGGAGAAAAACCATGTTGGGTTTGAACATAACGTAGCATTTAACTTCCAAGTATTTTTATGTCGCGTAAGAAAAATGAGTGTTTTTATAGTTTTTGCTTAAGAAAAATGGAATTAGCTCAGAAATCGAGTGTCTTCTCACAGGAACAGCAACAGAATGTCATCCTATTCGTGTGTTTTTTTAGGGTCGGTTGAGGCTGAGTTGCTTTGCTTGGTCCGGAGCTGATTGCTGAAATCAGTGCGAATTTGCAGCACCTTCCAAATCCTTTTCAGCAGGAGCAAAAAGCCACCTGCAATCTTCCGTGTGTCTGCTGTTCTGTGGCAGACTGCGTTTGGGGCAATCATTGCTCTTCCCGTGATTTCCCATTTGCTGCATGTGTGCAAGGGGCAGTGAGCTGTTGAAGACACCTATAGATAGAGCTGCCAAGGCTGACTACAAGGCAGCGAAGAGAAAAAAGTGAAGTGCCTCAGAAAGACAGCTTGACAGCTCTTTCCCAGTGAGTGCCGACACCTAATTTCCTAGGTTGTCTGAATTTGGGTGCTTGCCTTTGTGCCAAATATTGTGCAAATGCATGGGAGAGCCCCAGAAGGGTCGGCTGGCAGTGGGGCTGAGCGAGTGGGGATGCTGCCCCAGTACTGGCGATGCGTTTCACCTTATCCTTGCACATGAACACCTCAAGACCTGTGATTTTGTGCGCTCAGAAGATATCAAAAGCGATGTGAGCAACCAGCATCTGTCCCTCTTCGTGTAGGATTTGCAGTTTTGCTCCTTTCTTCCCTTCCAATGAGTGTCAGGCTCGTTTTGCAGGCAGGGAAACTGAGTCACGGCTTAGGGCAACGTGGGGGCTGAGCCCTGGGAGCCACCCGTCTGCAGCCCTGGGAGGCCACAGCCACAATGAGCCACGTCTCCCTGCCCTGTCAGCAGCACCGATCCCCTCCCAGCCCTCGTGGTTAATTGCTGTGCTCGTTTAGTGCCTGAGGAGAGGGTTTGCTGAGACCGGTGGATGCCAGTCCCCGTGCTCGGGCTCCGGGGGACACTTGACCCATCTAAGGTGGAGGAGAGCTCTCCAAGGCCCCTTCTGGGGAAACCTAATCCCCTCTGCGGGCCGCAAATGGTTGACATCATTGTGTTAGTCCCACAATGGGGAGGGAAGCGCTGTGACCGGAGGCTCTAGGTCTTCCCTCACAAGGAGAAAATGACAGCTTGATTTGCTTTCTTGGCTCTTTGTTACCTACTGTGGGAGCGCATCCCGGCTTCCTCTCTGTTTGCAGCAGATGGAGTCACAGCCACCAAACCGCAGCTGGAGCTGAACGGCGTTTCTGGGATGGGGACAGAGCAGGCGGCAGGGCAGCTGTGCTGCAGGAGCCGATGCACCAGGGCAGCCGGGCCATCAGGCAGCCACGTGTCACCGCAGTGACCCAGGGAGGGGCGAGGCTTGCTCCGTGGTACGTGGGCTTCCTCAGCACCGCCTGCCACGTGTGGGACGTGGTCCTGCTGTCACCTCATGGTGACCTTCCTGTCTGTGTGCACTGATGCCGTCCTGGTAGGATTAACAAGGCTCCTGCGGTCCTGCCTGCACCCCTCCTTGCTTTCCATCCGCCTCATTGCCCTACATTGCGCCTCCTGCACCTTTGGACCTCTTGGCATGGCAAGAGGCAGGAGTGATGCCCAGCAACCCGGATTTTCCCTCATTTCTCAAATTTCCAGCCCAGATTCTCCCTCTACCCGCTCCCCCTCAGCCCAACAGCAAGCTCAGGGCACAGACAGGACTTGTGGTGTGAACTGGTTTGGAAAACCAGCAAGGGAACCCAGAACTGTGATCGAGAGCCCTCGAGTGTACCCTGCTTCCAGCTCGGTGGATGTTAGCAGGATTGAACTTAGTTGGAGTAGCTCTAATAGTCTCTGCTAGCAATGAATCATCCAAAGAGAAGGCAAAGTTAGCTGGGACTAAGCCATTGGCACACACTCCTGTGCAGGACTGTCCATCTGAATCCTTTTGGCACGTTCTGGTTGCTGCAGAGAAAAGAGCTGAGTGGTGTTTGTGGTGAAAAGCTCTGGTTATCTGCTGGGACCCGAAGCCTTTCCCAGCTGTCGTATGAGTGTCCCACTGACCCAGTGATGGATGTCACATAGGGTCAGCTGGCTCTCCTGCGCTACAGCCCAGGGCTGCACACCCTTTCCTGGAGGCTGGCCAACCAGAAGTTGTTCTAGCCACTGAGATTCAAGGCAGCCTTGAGCGAGAGCAGAGATCTGTGCTTGAGGAGACTTCACCTTCCATCTCTTCCTCTAAGGGGAACGACAACATTCAGTAGCTGCTGGATTTTTAAAACTGGGAGGGTCTGGAAAATAGTGCATCTTCTGCGAGGGATCATTATCACTTGGAAACGTCCTTCCTTAAGAACCTGTTTCAGGGCTGTTTGGCTCCTCTTGATAGCTCCACATCCGCACATATCAAGAGGTTGTGTAGATGTTGTTGCTTCTTAGCAGGAATGTGAGGTGCTCACTGGGAGCACACTTTTCTCCTCCTTATTGGCTGGCCTCGGGTACAGGAGGCACATGGCTGAGTTTCTCTGCTTCGGTTTAAGTTTTTGGTTCAAAGGCTCTGGAACCGCTTCCTTTACTCTCCCCCCTCCCAATCTGTTGACTGGTCTTGTTTATTTTGAAACCTGCAAGAGTTTCCTTTCTTTTCCCTCTGAAGTGCAATAAACAGCAGAGTGGAAAAACAAAACAAAACAAAAAAACCATGTTCTCGCCATTTGTGGCAGGCAACAGCCTGGAAACGTCCAGCTGCCTGTCAGGAGCGCGCTGGGGGAGCGTCTGGCACCGCAGGGCCCCCGCACCTTGCAGCCTCCCTGCCTTGCCCCGCTCACACAGACGGGCCCTGTTGCGAGGCAGGTGGGGCAAGCAGGGCTTGACTAATAGTGGAAAATCCGAGAGCATCGGAAAGATAAACAGCCCCAGTCCGATAGTATAAAAGTCCTTTTTCTAGCACGCGCCAGGTAAGCCTCAAATGACAGAAACTGTAAAAACATGCTGAGGTTCCCCTGCAGATGGATTAAATTAGCCCTTGGATAAACAGGGGGAGGGATGGCTTGTGCGTCAGGTCTTCCCAAATGTTAATCCCTTCCTTCCCCAGGCCTCCGTCCAACCCCAGCCCCTGTCCTTTGATGAGTACCCACGTGTTCATGTTGGCCATTGTTTCATCCATGGAAGGTAACCCAAAATGATCCTTGTCCTGGTGAATGTTGCGGTGAATGGATGGGAGTCCCATCACCTGGACCTCCCTGGTACTGAACTACCACCGCCACTGACTGGCCAAGCCTCTTATTCTTCAAGAGTTTCCGTATCTACGGACAAACTATGACAGTCCCTGGTGTTTCTTTGAGTAGGCTGCTGTCTCATTTTTCTCCAAAACTAAGCACTCCAACTTTTTTCTTACAGAAAACCTATAAACGTAGTCAGTACCAAAATTATTATAGAGCGCATGTAGTCTAACAGATGATGCTGTCCTTTTGGGGGATTATTTTGAAGGTGTGTAGTGGGAGGTGCTTCTATTTAAGATCTAAAGGATGGTGTGAAAATGTTTCTGAAAGTCCACCTTTAGCTGTTTGCATCTTCAGGAAGCACAGATATGATGGGTTGTGAAACCAAGCAATGCTTTGCAGCACTAAAGAAATCCTTAAATGAATTCCTAAGATGCCTCCCCACTACCCAAGAGCTGGACAGTGGACCCCTTCCTTTGCCATTTTCTGCCACGTTCCCCCACCGTGAGTGAAATATTGGACGTGACATTTTAGGGAAAATGTTAAATATTATTTTACTCTCAAATGTTCTGTTATTGCAAGTGTCAAGTCCAACACTTCTTGTAAATACCTGGAGGAGAGCCAGGTCCTGAGAACACAAGAGGTGTTAGGAACTAAACTTCATTGCTTAAGTACAGTAGGGCCATAGGAGCCAGCACGCTGACTTTCTGTACACTGATTTCCTTGTCTTAACTTGACGTTGTTTTTTTTTCTTCTCTCCTCCAGAGCGTTGTCTGCACAGCGGGACTCAAGTGGTACCCTCACCCTTCCCTGATTCATTGTGTCAAAGGCTGTGAGGTGAGCGTTTGCATTAGCTCAGATGGGCCCTGCTTACTCTCCTACCCATGTTATGGTAACAGTCACTGCAGCCACGTGGGCTGGAAATGTTTTTCCAGTGGGGCAAACAGGTTTTTGCTCTGGCTGTCCTGTCATTTAAACTAAGATCTCCTGCAGCAGTTCTGACACTCAGTGGTGAAACTGGTGATTTTCCCAGAACTGATGGTCAGGTGAGAGGAGCAGAATGATCAAATGGCTCAGTAAAATTGGTCGACCTTTGGAATTTCCCAGGATGTGGGACTTTCTGGAAGATTGCAGAAAGCTTCAGTTATTGTACTCGTTTCTCACATCTTACTAGAGGATTCTGTTCTTTCTGAGGCCAGCTAGACTTTGAACTGTGATGTGGAGATTAAGAAAGCCAGAGGAAGGAATGATGCCACTGGCTGGACAGCACAGCTGAAAAGTGAGCAAATCATGCATCCCTCTGCTGTACACCTCCATCTGAACAAGAAAAAAAAATCAGAAATGAACAGTTGCATTTTCAGCAATTATACGTTTTTGTTACAGTCTTATTTGCAATAAGCGATCATTTTGAAGAGTGATGTTTCTGTTGGCAACAATCTTTGTGAAGTTGGAGAAGTCTTAAAACGTTGCCAATGCATAAGCGGGGCTGGATCACGTCTCTCTGGGTCATGCAGTTTCCACCATGCCAGCACTTGAGTGTCTCACCAGGACTGACATGAAGGAGTCAACCCTTGCGGCACCTCTGTGGGGCTGGGAAGCTTCGTGCCCGTTTTGGAAATGGAATAACTCAGAGGCAGAAGCTCTGGCTGCGTGGACATGCTCTGGAAGAGCTCTGTCTCGAACCCAGATCTCCTGACTTTCTGCAGCACCAACTGCGCTCTTGGCACTCAGTAACCCAATTTTATAAGCGCATTGAAGTTATTTGCCCACAGTGGTAGACCATGGCACAGAACTCCTAAATCTGACACAAAACACCAGACCACACTGCTGTGCGGCACGATTCCTCTTGAAGTGAAAGACAGGTTTCCTTCGCATACAAATGTTGAGCCCAAGAGGGTAATAACTCTCCAACAATGTAATACTTTCTGTCTAGTTGTTCCCTAAATGAAAAGCATTCTGCTGTCAGTGCTTTGAATGTCATAAGCCATCTCCCGCATTACATTCATGCAGGCTGGCTAGGCGCCCCTATTCTCCAAAGAGAGCTAAAATAACATCCAGTGGCCATTAAGAAATGCCATTCAGGTGCTGATGCACCATTGGGTATCCATTCTCCTGCTGTTTAAGGATGGCTGTTACTGACGCGAACTTTGCAATGATGCAATAATTTACCAGAAGCCATTATTACTGACATGCTTTTTCTCCGCATTTTCTTTCCTTCCATCCTTGTTAATTGCCAGATCCCTCTACATCAATAGAAACTTCCTTCTTTTCATCATTCATTCAGCAGTGTCACTGCATCGCAATCTGTCATCGTGGGAGGCTTTGCCCAGACAATTGATAATGGCCTCTAAGCATCATTTTTAGAGCATGATGCTTCCAGGATCCAAGAATGGGCCGCAGCTTGTTCTCTGGCAGTAAGATTTCAGAAGAAATGCCATCTTCACCAAGCCTTTCTTCATGACTATGGAAACAGGAAATAATAAGCCAGTAGGTCAATAATACTGGGCCATTAGGCTGATACAGTCCCTAATGTAGTAATATCCTTAGCATTAGGGAGGGTTCCCTGAATAGAAGGCTGTAAGCAGGGCATTATTTCACTCTTGGCAGTCAGAGCGGTAACCCAGACTGCTGCAATGTGAGTTTTTGTCGCTCCCTAGTGGCTGGAATAGAGGTTTATGAGTCAGCCACATACCTGGAGGCAGCTAACTTGGACGTTTTGGTGAAAACCAGTCCCCCCACCCCCTACCTATATAGTCAGTGGATAAAACAAAGCTCCTCCAAAAATGTGGGAGCGCTAAGATATGCATGGAGACCTCTACAGACTTCAGCAGCCAGTCCTCCAAGGCTTTCCAAATGAGGATTCAGGTACCAAATCAGAATAGGTGTTACTTCTCCCATTGTTTTCCTCCAAAGGATGGTCTTGCCTACTATGCCAGTGTAAGTAAAAGGCGCATTCTTCTACAAGTTCTTGTTAGTAATTTTTCAGTGTTTGTAGGTACAGACATAGGCATAGGAGATTAAAACATAGCCTTTCTAAATGAGCAGGCACAGCCAGGCAATACAAGGGAAGCACAGAGGAGCCTATCGAGATGTCTTAAGAGGCTGAGCAGAGTTCACTGTTTTTTATATGACCAGATTGGCATAAAAATATCTCTCCATCGATTTATAAATCTTTTCCATGTAACTCATGTTATATTAATTAAATTGGAAGGGCTTTTGCAAGTCAAGGCCTTTGTATAAGTGAGTCAATCTCTGTGGAAGTCAGTGGAATTCAGCCAGTCTGAACAGGTTGGAATCTCACTCTGTAATTCTGCTTTCCTTGTTGGCATTTGCAGTATTTGCTTATAGCTGAAGTGATGCCCAATTTGTCACTTCATGGTAGTCCTGCTCTGGTCCAGTATTGCCATTATGACCTGGAGTTCCTATACCTGATAGAAATACTCGCAAAACAGCAGCAGTAAAAGCTTGCATCTTCACCACTCCACAGAGTCTGTTTCAATATGCATGGCCGTAGCCATGGCCTTTCTGGTAAGCTCTCACTGCTGGTTCCTCAGGTATCTATCACCAGGAAAACTCAGGTACTGCAACTGCTGTGAAATCCTCCCCACCTGCTCTGTGGAGATGACTTCTTGTAGGAAACTCCCTGGTGTGTTTTATCAGCACAGAGCAAATGAATTTTCCAAAGAGCAAATAAAGTGGGAATGGCCCCATGAGCCTGTGAGTGTAAGAAGCGTTATGGAGATGTGACTGTGCTCTCTGCTCAGCATCCCTTTGTCTGAGCTTTCGGAGCTGCCTGGGTTCCTCGTACCTGGCACAGTCACTTCTTAGCGTCAGGAACGGTTTTGATTTCCAAGAAAGGCTCTTGTACTTAATGACCAAGGCGGCTCCAAGATCCAGACCTCAAGCCTTTTCTTCGGAACTGTGATTATTATTCAGGTCCTGTGCGGCGCATAGACCACATTTTCTTTTTCAAGGTGATTTATGAATTTTGCTTAATAGCTCTCCTCAGCGTCCCTCTGAATAATTTCCATTATCCCAGCTCTGAGCTGTGGAGCAGAGGAAGATCAGGTGTGATGTCCAAGATCACACGCAGTAAGTGCTGACTGGGGAGTGAGTGCGTGTAGACCCTGTGCCCAGCTCAGACCACTTCCATTTCTCCTTGAGATACGTTTTATACCCTCTTTGCTGACACTTGTTGCGTAGTTAGGAGAACTGTGGTTGAAAGTACAACTATTAAAAGCAAGCCAGTGTTGTTGCTATACATAACCTTCTTCTTATCCCACGTAGTTTCAGAAGGTTAGCTTAAAATTGTGGAAAGGTGACACAATTTTAGATGCTTCGATGCTGTCTCTGGGCCTAGTCCAATTAATATTCCTGAAGCATCATCTTACGTGGGATGTGAAAAGCCAACAAGGGCTCTGGTGTCCTTCTTTTTTCTGTCTGCTTTGAAGGAAGAGGGGAATAATTATCTCTTGCTTTTCAGGGCAGTTGGTAATGTTACAAACTACATGGCTCCTTCAAGGCTTCATCTTCTCCTTCTGACAGCTGTTACTGTTAATCCATGTCCATGTCCTTAGTCTCTGCTCTTTTATTTTACAGCCTTTCATGGGAGACAACTACTGTGATTCCATCAACAACCGAGCCTTCTGCAACTATGATGGTGGGGACTGCTGTGCCTCAACGGTCAAGACCAAAAAGGTTGGGATATCCCTTCCTGTTTTCCCTGGGAATTCCTCAGGGAATGCTGTTTTGTGTCCAGGGAGATTTTATTTTGACTAGAAGAGCGGATCCAAGGTCTCAGAAGGACCTTGAGTCTGTGCATCAGCTCACTATGGGCACTTGGTTCTTGGTACATTTTGCAGTTCTCTCTTGGTAGGCATGCGCATTTCTCACCATAACCTGCCTTGTACCTGTGCAAGACATGTCCACTTGCAGGCAATCATTCATTCCTGTTGTAAATGAACCCTTACTTCTCTGGAGGCAAAGGCTGTCTCCCTCAGAAAAGCTATTGGTCATCCATTTTGCACATAGTGCTCTGGAGATCTTCCATCAAGCACACTGAAAAGGGTGTATTTGCCTGTCCTGATATCCACACTCAGTGCTCAAAAGGGAAACTGAAAGTTAGGATTCATTAAGAGAAGAGCAGAGAGCAAAACAAATGCATCAGTAAGTCTGAACTCCGACCCATTCACACAGTGTGTATTTGAATGATGGGATGCATTCCCACAGAGCATTATTAACACCAAAATATATTTGAATTCAGAACAAGAATAGGCACATTCGTGGACGTTTAGCCCATCGGTGGCTATTAAACACAGCTATCTGGATGCAGTTTCTGGCACAGGAATATCTAAAACATGGACTGCTTGAGCAAGGAAAGGATCCCTCTATACATCCCCATATTTTTTATGCTTCTTTTAGTACTCATTTCTGGCCAGTGTTACAGAGACAGGAGAGTGATGAAGCTTGTGGTTTGAAGCACTACAACATTTTATATATTTCTAACTGTGATAGACTCTTAACTTTTTTTTTCCCAAAGAAAGGAAAGAAAATCATAGCCTCTGGCATGTAAGGTTTTTACCTTGTCTTAAAGATTTGAGTGTAGATCAGAATGAAGAAAATCCAGCTGTGTTAAGTATCTGATGTACATTAATAAATTTGAAAGCTTGAGGATAGACAGGGGAAGCATGGGTTTAGTGTAGGAGATGATGCATTTTACCAGTCTGAGGAAGAAGCTTCTCTACATACAGCAGCTGAGGGATTGAAGACCTCTCTGTGGGGAGCAGTCCTTTCTAAGGCAGCTTTTGCTGGAGGTTTTCTTTCCTTGGCTCAGTCGAAAGCTTCATGGCAGTGCAGTGCTGTGGCTGCCTCTGGCCCACCTGGGAATGCTGAGGGATGCGTCTCGTCACGCAGAAGGGGTTATTTTCCTCACTGCATGGGAGCTGGGGGAGAAAGTAGTTTTCCTAACCCCAAGAGGCACCAAAGGACCATCAGGGAGGTGGTCAGGAGAGGACTGACCTAAACCAGCCCCACTGGGACAGGAACAAAGGGCACAACGTCCTTCCAGGGCAGAGACAGGACTGGGACATGGAGAGGGTAGGGCTGAACTGAAGGGAGCGAGTCAGGAATAAGGTTTGGGAGCAGAATTTATTGCTTCCCCAAGCCTTGCCTCTCTCCCAAAACTCCACCAATGACCCAGGGACAGAACAGGGCACTTGGAAGCGAGAAAACTGCCTCCTCCTTGGACCTTGGCAGGTCAAAACCAAGTCCCAGTTTACTACATTTATCAGGTGAAGAGGGGATAACAGCCCTGCAAGGCAGACTGGGACACCTGCGGCAGCGGCGGCGCTGCCCTATGAGTTATTTTCCTGTCTGAGGTCTTTGACTGGAGAGCAGATTTTGGGCAAGGCTGTTCGAACACAGCCCTGCCTTTGAAGAGCTTTATGAGTAGAGCGTTACAGGAGATATTCCAAGGGGAAAAACAATGAAAGGTGAGAGAAAAGGGAGCTGAATAAAAATACTCCGCATACCAAGTCCTTCCAGCACAATTTGCCACCTACTTAAACAGGCACAGTTTTAAAATACACATTGGGTGTAAAAGCCAAAAACCTGGAGGAGACACAGGGAGGGGTGAGTCCAGCTCTGTTAATTCCAATACCAGATGAGGATGTGTTTTCGTACAGTTGTAGAAAGAGCGAGACACATGCAAGCGCCTGCTTTGCTCCTTTTCTTTCAGGGTTACAGACTATGTGGCAGATGTGTCAGTCTTTCAAAGCCCCTGCAAGTTTACTCATAAATGTCTAACATCTATGCAACACCTGTTTTTCTCCCAAAATGTCACAGGACATTTTACAAGCCTTAGATTTATCATCTTTTCGCCGTCGCAGCCATTGCTGAGGTGACACATGGTTCACATTTAACAGAACATAGCAACTCCGCACGTTATTTTAGGAAAGGGCTGAAGATTAGCATTGCATCATGTGAAGATTCAGGAGCTAACAGGCAAGTAGGAGCTGACTTCAGATCTTTAATGTCCGCAAACTGTCAAGACTTAAGTTTCACTGCATTCCCACTCCCCTCCCTAAAACACTTTCAGCTGCACACAGTGCTGTGAACTGGGTTGCCTGAAAGCACAAAGATTCAACCCGTATTCGCTTTGATCCACAGTCCTCTTACTCAGTGTCTGATTCTGCACACTCCTGTTTTATTAGCCTGAAAAAACGCAGGAGCTTCCATGTGCCATTCCGTTAGGGCACGTTTTTGCTTCGCATTTGAGCATTAGCAGCAAACGACCTTGTGCATTTCAGCAGAGAGAGGGGAGCAGGGCGGTGTGGCTTATCTGGCCAACCACCGACTAATCAGTGCTGCTGCTTAGATAGGAAATAATGAATATTTGCCCTGCACTACTCACAATCAGTCCGGGGAGCTTAAAAGAAATCATTAAAGACCTCTTCTGAATGCTGCAAGTGGCGACGAATAAATTCAGTCATATTCTAGGCATAAATTTGAGGCAACTGCAGTCAGCAAGCGGGAAAAAGAGGCATTCATCAACTTAATTATTTGTTAGGTGCTAATTGATCAGCGTGCCCATGCAGCAGGAGGGAAGCCGGGGCCGTGCAGCAGCACCCAGGGCAGCAGGGACAGCAGCCGTCTGCAGGGCACGGGGAGCGGCAGGGAGGCACTGGCAGAGGATGGGACTGCACAGCTTGCCCTGCGCGTGACCCAGGAGCAGCTTGGAGAGACAGGAAGGCCATTGCCAGCCAACCTCCAAGAGAGAGGAGGCTTCTGTTGTGTATCTGGAGGGGATAAAGTCTTCCGTGAAGGACAAAACAAAAGCCCGTCTCCTTTTCATCTTCCTCTCCTCCTGACCCAGCGCAGGTTGCCAGCTCCCTTCCGCCTGGCTGCTCCAGGAAGCTGCTTCTTGCTTTGTGTCCTGCCGCAGATAAAAGAAGATATTATTTTTTAAAGCGTTAAATATATGACAGCGCTTAAAGTGGGGAAAATAAATAACCTGGGCATAGCTGGCTGCCTCTGGGCTGGCGGCGGCTGCATGGAGCTCCTGGGGCGTGCGACGTGCCAGGGAGAGCTGATGGCTCTTTCTTTCCGATTAGTGTCAGGAAATCTTCTCTCCAGTCACTGCTCCCCTTCACTTCTCTTTCCCTTCCCTTCTACAAATTCTGCCATACAGGGCTGTCTAGAAAGGCCTCGCAGAAATCAGAAACGTTTTTCTTCAGGCTGCTTGCACGCTTTGTTCCAGTCTCCAATAGCGGATTTTTGCATTGAAGTCCCTGCGGTCTGATCTCTGCAGATTTAAGCGCAGGGAATTTTGCCACTCTAAATTTACCCCATCCTAAACCATCTGAAAGGGCAAACTTGCATCTGTCTTTCCTCTCTGCCTTTCCTTTTCATCGCATAAGGGGTAGAACTGCAGCCCCCATGAGAAAAACCTGTGTCATTCGGTTATCTCTCAGGTTTTCCCTCAACCCCTTTGCCCCAGAGCCCTGAGAAAAGAAAAAGAAAAATCAACCTGGCAAAAACTCCCATCTCAAATGCCGCCCCTTCAGCCTCTTGACATTGCTGTCCAACACCTTGGAGAGGAAAACCAGCAAGTGCCTTGGCGGAAAACAAATGAGGACTTGCGGTAGATAGAGAACCGCGTGGGATTCATCCAAAGCTTTGCTTATCTACGAGATATGCAACTTATCAAAACCTCTTCAGAGACTTTATGGCCAAGAATTCAAGGCCTAAAGAAAGGAGCTTTGAACTGAAGGGCTGCTGCTGGCTCCAGGAGGGATTTCCCAAGACTGTCCCTGTCTCCCTAGAAAGGGGGGTCTGCCCCCTCCCACCCCTCAGAAAACAGAAATAGTCATTTCTTGGTATTTTGGAGAAATAAGTGCCCTCTGTCTGCTCTCTCTGCTACCCAGACCTGTCCTGGGTCTTGCTCCTTTTGCAGAACATGATTTTGAGGCAGTGTGCACAATTAGCAGCCTAAGTGACCACCCCGGCTGAGGAAATTCTACTTATCCAGAAGGATAGATGGCCGTGACACAGTGCTGCTCCCAACGGCTTGAACATCCCCAGCCGGGTGTGTTTGTCAGCTCTATAATTAGCTGGTGAGATACAATGAATGGTGGGTGAGCACGGAGGAAGGCCGGACACAATGAGGAGCGTTACTTCATGCCCCTGGAAGCAGCTCGGCACTGCTGCATGCTCCGAGCATGCTGCTTCACCCAGGCCTTTGGGTGAACCCACTTCCCCAGGAGCTTTTGATCGCAGTGTAAGTGGCTATAGCTGCTTGCCATGTGAGGAGCGCTTCCAGTCATGGTTGGTTGGGATGGGAGCTTATTTTGGGGCTCAGAGCCGGTTTCATAATCGTTCGAGGAGGCTTTCCAGGCGGCGATAAATTAAAAGCAGGGCTGGTAGTAGCACATGTTGCCTATCCTGAGAGAACATTCTTGGCTTCAAGGGACGTGGGGCTTCCCACAACATACAGCGTTCCCAGGGGAAGTGCTCGTGGAGGGTGTTTGCTTTGCTATCCGACCTCACTTCATTAGCAAGTGTTACAAAAACCAGCGAACAAACCTTCCCTGCTCCACCGCCAGCTATTTGGCCTCTGGGTGGTCTGGCTGCTATTAAATCTTTGGTGATTATTTAGACTAATTACATTCATGTTTGCACAATCAGTAGCACAAGGGTAGGAAGCGCAGCTGATGGCTGAGCAGCTGAGCTCCGTGTGGTTTGGCACGAGGGCTCCTTCGTGAAGCTCAGCCCCGCGAGTGCTGGAGCTTGGTGAGGATGTGGGCGTTGGGCACCCAGCGCCCTGTGCCACCAGGGCTTTCCCGACTATCCCAGCTGGCTTTGGGCCATTCTGGGTCCACTGGTGGGTCTGCTCCTGGTTGGGACCCAGCGGGCATTGGTAAGGGTCAGTTGGGTATAAGTGAGCTGTGTCTTATTACATCGGACTTGTTGGCTTTGATGGGGAAAGCCCAGTTTAAAGAGGTGCAAGTAAGATAAATTCAGGATGTTCCCTGCAAGCTTCATCTTTGCCTTTCTCAGGCCCCCTCGAGAGGTGCCCTAGGTGTGAACCTGCATACCAGCCCCCAGAGTTAAAAGGGGGCTCTTTTTTTGCTCCATAATCTCCGAACAGCCCTTGTGACCTAAATGGCAAACACCACTGGGAAGAACATTACAAGACGCATTTTTCTCCCACGAGGGCTTTGACAGGGAACAAAATACACCCCAGCGTTCAAGTTGCGAGGGTCTCGGGGCCGCGACACTCAGCACCACCTGCCATGCTTATCTCAATATGCCGCCTTCACCGCAGAGGCTCTGTGTGCAGCGGGGTCTTCATAGTTCCCATTCATCCCATCTGGGAGATTTTGCCAACACTTTGGAGCTGAAGTCTAACAACAGGCTATTTCCCAACACTTTCAATGCCTCCTCCCCCTGCTTTCCCCTGCCTCCAGCCCAGACCTGATGCTGCCCACCCTGGATGGGAGGTGGAGCTGGGTCAGTGTGATATGAGCATGTTCTAGGGGTAAGCTGCGACCCTCTGCAGAAGTGTTTCCCACCCCTCCCTGTACCTGTTGGCTGTTTCTTCTGTCAGTGTTCCCACGCTGGACTTTCCCAGCAGGACTCTGTCTTGGGATATCACCAGCCTCTTTAGATAGCATTTATGGCTCTTGACTCATTTTGTCATGGGGTCCCATTTCTGCACTGCTATGTTTCATCATTGTCTTTGCTCCTATAGTCTGGAACATGGCACCAAGGGCAAATTCTGCCCTGCTTCCAAAAACAGTGTGAGTTTTTGAGGCCATGGTCTCATCACCTGGCATCACTTAGGGCTCCCATGGGTTCATACACTGGCCACATCGGTGCTGAGTTGGGAGTTGGGTGGTGTTACACCCCAGGCACGTACAGCAACACCACCAGTACATTAGGTCCAGGCATGGCATCCCATCACCTGCAGCAGTGTGGCTAGAACTCCTTGAGCAACTCATTGGGAAAAGCAAAGGGAATGGGGCAGTCCAGGTCATCCTTGCTGTACCATGTATGCTGCCAAGGTAACAGTCATGACTTAGGCTGTGCATGTTCTGTCTCGAAAATAGGCTTGTGGTCTTCTGTGCTTCAGGTGTGGCCCGCGTTCCCCTGAGTGCTGTTGATCCAAGCCATGGCTTTGTTTCTGGATCACCTCCAGGAGATGTGTGCGTGTGTAGGGGGAGCGCGTAGGTGTGCAGAGCTGTGTTCTTCACTTCTGTCTCTCTCAGATTATTTTAGGCAGCCTGTGGAGACAGTATCCTGCAGCACTTCATCCAGTAATGAGCCAGACCCTAAGCCTGATTTTCAGCTTTTCTTCCACGCTCTCCTAGATATTAGCCAGGTTTCCTATGTGGGGAGAGGTAGGGGAACGCAGGACTTGGCAGGTGGAAGGAAGAGGAGACAATTCTTCAATACTGTTTTACAATGGATATATCTCGAAATTTCAGTGCAAATCATATATGTTGTTAATGAGTTGGGCTTTCCCCAGCCTGTTTAAAAAGAAAGGCAGCAGTTAGTCTTGGAGTACGTGTATCTGGGCTCCACACCTAAACAGTTCAGAAAAATGCTCAGTATTTATTATTTGTATCACATCCAACAGCTTTGCTCTTGGATCTGCACTCCACAGGGCTGTCACAGAACAAGCCCGAGACAAAAGACAGTCCTTGTTCTATGGTGTTTTCAGGTTTCTCTGTGCTGGGCACTTCTGACAATCCCAGTAGACGCTACGTGTGGGTTTGATTCCCTGAATACCTCTGGAAGTCAGGTCCTTGAGGAAATCAAATGTTTAATTGCCGTAGATGATATTTAAAGTGGAAATCCCGCATCACTGTTTAGTGTTTGGCAAATTTTGTCCTGTCTAATTTGACTGTGGATGTGCTCACTACCCATAAAAATCTTTGCCTTTTCACATAATAGAAAACTGATCTCTGGAGCTCACGGCCGTAATACAGAACTATTCATCTCTCTGGACAATAGCACTGTAAAAATTAAATTGCATAAAAAGTCTGTAAAGGTCATAAAGTGAATGAGGCTAATCTGATCAGGAAGAAACCCTCTTCCAGTCAGGCTCCCCACTGCTGCGACTGCTGCTGGGCCGTGGAACGCTGCTTTTGGGGCCATGGCAGTGCCCCAGAGGGACAGCTTCTGCTCTTCTGTCCGTGACGGCTGAGAGAAGACCGGAGGGTTTCTAGAGGACAGCACATGGGAAGATACTTCCCTAGTGACTCCTTCTTCCCAGATACTTGCTGCAGTGGAGTAACAATCTATTCTATACGTGGAGCTTTTGTTCAGGTAGGGAGGAGAGGGGGTGCAGGAGGGAGAGCACTCCAGCGCAACACTAAACTCATGCCAGTTTGGGTTCCTAAGTCACAGTTTCAGCGCAGCCCACAGAGTAAGTTAGGGGAGTGAGAGCCAGCAGTTCAGAGACACAGTCACGCAGGGCTTTCACTCTTGGCTCTTGTTCCTCCAAGTGAAACGTTAGCACTTACGGGATATCTGTGCCAGTGGGAGATGGTGCAGTCCTGCTCGTGCGTGGAGAGCAGCACAATGATCGTGGCTGATTGCAGCCACTTTACTGAAACTCTGGTGTTCGGTGTTCCTGCATTCAATGCAAAATGTGTATCCACCTTCTGTGTGAGCCTGTCTTTCTCCACGGAATGCAGGGGCTCCTGAATTGCCTTTGTTAGGCTGCTACAGACAAATGTAGTGAATGTAGGCCAGGGAGAGGAAAAAGCTTGATCAAGACAAATGAAAGAACCAGGAGCCCAGATCTCGCCTCCAACCAGTAGCTCTGTTGTACAACAGGAAGGATTTTTTAAGTCAAAATCATTGCCAAATCCAGGCTGAACTGAATGATTCAGGGTAAAAAATAAAAGTAAGGGAAAACTCCAGACATATCTACATGTTTTGTTTGAGCATTTTCTAAGCGAACTAAGTTTTCATTCCAAGACATAAATTGTGCTCTGAATAGCCTTTTTTATTTTCATGTCTTGTAAGGAAAGGTCGAACCTGAGCTGTAGCAGATAATCTAAACCAAAATGTTTCCCTCTCTGTTGAACAAAATAAGTCAATTCCTTTCATGTGTCATTTTATTCTCTGCAGTGTTTTAATTCAGCCGTTAAACAGTCCCTCTGCAGCCTCCTCCCCGAACCCCATTGTTTACAGACTTCTCCATTTTCCTATCTAAGAATATTCATAACACCGTGATATGGAACAGTCCTACTGTGGCTGGCTTCTGTTGGATCAAGTGACCGTTAAGCTCCTATTGTTTTCTGCAGTTCCTAAAGCTTCTTTAGTATCCGGTTACTTGAATCCATTTGTTTTTAACCTTTTGGACTCTCCCTCCTTTGCAGCCTCCACATTTACACATCAGGTTATTCACTGCTTGGTTCTTTAGCTTATAAGTCACCGAGGCCATAAGTTGGTGAGGAAGGTCACGTCTTCTGGGAATGGAAGTCAAAAGCAACAGGAGGAGGCTCTCTGAAGCCTGATGTGGTGATGAGTGGCGGCTATTTAATGTCTCTGCCAGCACGTCCCTGCCGTAGGCTCCCCAGTTGTGAAATAAAGACCCACACCCCTCTATCCCGTTCTCATATGTCAGGAGAAAAGCACGCTATGATGGACGTGCAGGGACACGTATGGAAGGTCTTTGGGAAATGACAGCTACGCGCTCACGCGCAGTGCTTGGTCTGCATTCCTAGATGTGCTGTTGATGATGCATAGGGAACGGGCATAGCGGCACGGCCTGGAGGAATGCGTTTGTGAAAGAGAGAGCAAACGTGTGGCAGCAAAGCCACGGACAGCAGACATCGGGAGCATCGAACAGGTTGTGGCACTGCCTGGGAAGGAGCGTTAAGGAGGGGAATGAGGTCATTTGTTCAGTCTGTGCAGATGAGAGAAGTTCTTGGGAATTCACTTCAGGACAAGCAAGACACTGTTCCGCTGGCACCCCCTTTTCTTTATGTAAATGCGATGATGCAATATGCCAAAATCAACGTCTGCTAGCCAGGCACTGCAGTCTTGTTTCAGCTCCTTCCCACGCTTCTGCAGAGATCACGGTCAGATTTCATCTGCACGTAGCAGCAACTCACTTGTGTTCCTCTGCTGTTTCTCAGTGCCCATTAGCTGCATCTTTTGCCCTTTAAACGCAACAGGTATTTAGAGAGGTCTGTTTGCTGGGTTGCATTCTCACTGATCTGCTAGGTAGCGGTTGGTTCAGTTCCTGCCTGGAGGAACTGAAACCAAAAACACTCATAATTGAACACACAGATATACTTAGGCACGGAAACAGGACCCAAGTCATAGGGCCCCACTGCAGCGTGGTGCCTTACAGAGGGGAGGTTCACCAAATCCCCAGGCTGGAGGTGGGTGGAAGTGCTGAGCTGGGAACTACTGGGCATAATGTTTGGTGAGGCTTTGAGCTGGTCATGTGCGATGGGAGTTTGGTAGCTTTGCCATCACTCAGTGTTTGTAGGCTTTGGGGAAGGATAGCCCTTTAGAAGAGGCCGGCAGCATAATGCAGTCCCAGCATTTTGGTAACTTCTCCAAAAGCCCCAGGGTTGCTTGAGCAGTGCATGTCTCCTTGGACAGCTGTCCACGTGCCTGACCTGAGCTGTTAAGGAAGGATCTGCTGACCAATAACTGAACAGGCTCTTCTTTATGCTTTTCACAGCCTTTTGTAGGGACAAGGGGCTCATCTGAGGCCTCAGTGTGCTGATGAAATAAATCACTATAGAAAATAATTCAGCTGCAGACCACAGCTGATCTCTGAAGATATCACTCCAGAGGTCTCATTTGTTCTCCACGGTGCTGTGTGTTCCCTCCTTCATGTTCCTGTGTTTCCTTCCCCAGGTTACTCCTTTCCCTATGTCCTGTGACCTAGAAGGAGAGTGTGCTTGCCGGGACCCCAACGCCCAAGAGCACAATCAGAAAGATCTCCGTGGCTTCAGTCTTGGGTAACGCCAAGCGACGTGGAATGGAGGACCACACTGCTCAAGGCAGGCTAGGAGAGACACCACATCCCTTTTGGTATCATTTTTAACATTTAGCTGCTCAACTGGATGGCATTTCTGCACCAGAGACCCTTAGAATTCAACCAGTCTGCCTTTAATTTTTGTCCAAGGAGAACTCAAAGTAGGGGTTTATGTATTAACCATATCTTAAATAGCGATGACAAGGAACAACCAAGAGTCAAGTCGAGAAGACTTTCATGTATCAAAACAGCATGTTATGCCCACCTAATTTGAACAGTTCGTATCTAGATTTAAGGCGAGAAACAAGCTATTTATGTACACGTATTTATAGAAGTAAGTAGAGAAAGAGAGAAAGAGTGAGAGATTATGATCAACGCAAAAACACTTTCCCCTCTCCAGCACTCACAACTCAGACCATTCGTGGAAGAGGCTGTGCTCTTGGAGGACTCCAGGCTGAGCCTTTTCTGATGCTGAATGCCAAGGTATCTCATGCTCGAGGCACTGACGCTGGGGTGGGGTCTCCACAGGGCTGTGCCTCTTGGCAAGTGACTTGCCAGGCGCCCAGTCGGCTCGAGACGTGGGATGCATCTGCTCCTCACAAGAACGCTACTTCCAGCCAGAGAGCTCAGCAGACTGCAGTGACCTTTCTGTACAGCTCCTCCTTCTCCCCCCTGCCCTCAAAAAGCAAACAAAAAGCCCCCTTGTCACTTGGCCAGAAGCCACAGGGCTGCTGGGTTGTTTCTCTGCGGAGGTGGGCAAGTGGCCCCACAGTGGAGCCAGGGAGTGGGGAGTCAAGACTGGCATCGAGGAATGTGGATGATTGCTTCTGAGGAGCAGAGAGGGTAACTCGCCCCCGCACTTGTCATTTGAGCATGTCTGCTGCTGCTACTCCTGCTGCTATGTCCCATACAACTAGTTTCCTTACTGTG
>JANHGO010001353.1:0-34730 GCA_024606505.1 Aquila spilogaster
ATGCTGTAATTGTGTTTTCACAAAACCATAACCAAGCAGGCTGCAGATCCCAGGTTCCAGATTTATTTACAAACACCCTGACCAGCCCCCTCAGCCTTCTCCTGTTATCTGCTTTACGCTGCGTTGGATCTTACCGCCAGGAGTCTGGGGTGGATTAGCACAAGATAGGAACGAGATCCAATCTAACCAAGGGGACCCAAGCAACCCGTCCTTCCTCCCCCACTCCTCCTCCTCAGAACACATCCGCGTCCTGCTTCCACACAAACTTTCCATGGGAATTGGCATCTGATATTAAATACTTCTTTCTGACTTTGCAGGAGCAGTGTCAGCCTCCAGAAGGTAACACAAAAGCTTGTGCTACTTGACAGAAGGAGGTAAACCTCTGCACTAAGCAACTCAGGAGACCTAAGAGGACACCTGATCGGGGATCATCACGTCCACCAGATGGGCCATTAACGTGAGTGAGGCAAGTTGTAGATATTATCTCCATTCAGGGTGAGTATATGTGGATGAAGAACCATCTTTGTGTAGCTGCAAATAAGACTGAAAGAGCTGAGGAGTTGAAATTCAACCTGCCGGCAAAGGCTTCAGAGCTGATCACGAGGCAAAATGTGCAAAAAACCTTTATCCTGCCTTTTACAGCAGTAAAACCACGAGAATTTGGATTCCTCTGATGAGCAAACAGCTGATTCACGAATAACGTAAGTGCTGTTTTGAGCAGTTCCGAAACCTCAGCTGGGGTAAATCGGCGTATCGACAGCTCCGAGTCCGTTCACACTGCTTCACTTCAAAACTTGATTTGGGTTTTTCAGGGCGCTTCCTTTGAGAAATGCACATTGACTGACGAAAGCCCAATCAGTGATTGTGAAGAGCTCCGGCTGGCACTGCTCATCTGCAGTCACTTCCAAGGCAAGAGCCTTTTAGATAAAAGCAGCATTTCCATCCAAACAACCTGGATCAGTTTGGGTGGGGGAGAGGAAGGACGGTGGGGCAGAATTGCCGAAGAAGTCTTTGTTCTACTTAAAGCATTCCAATAAGATTTCAACCACGGAATATGGCAACAGAACTGATCACAGGGGAAAATGTAATTAAAATACCTTTCTGCATTTTGCAGCCACAAAATCGCTGGCAAATCGTTGTAATCTGGCTTTGTTGAAGTAGAGGGCATGAGTCAATGCTCCAGGAAAGAGTTTCAGCTAAGTACTTTTCAAGTTAGTTACCTTGCTCAGGGCCAAGGCAGAGCTTTGTACACTTTCTATTACAGAAAGGCGATCCACAAGTGACTTTTCTTTCTGTCCCGTCCTCCCATTGCAGTGCTGGAGCGACTCAGTATGCCTGTCAGGTGCAGCAGACAGAAAAATTGAAGCTTCAGGTCGACAGAGATTCTGTTGCTGCTTTTTCACCCTTAAGTTTTGCTTCTGCCTCTTAACAGCAGACTGTTTTTGTAGATTACAAATTAACTTTGATTGAGAACAGCAAGGAAATCCATCCAGCCTGAAGCAAGAAGAGCCTTCAGGCAGGTGTTGGTAGGCTTCCTTTAGAAGGCCTCCCTGGATAGGTAAAGACAGTTCATTAGTGCTGGTTTGTATATCACTGCTGCTATCTTGTTGATAACATGTTTGTGTCCAATCTGTCTTTGTCTGACTCCAACTCTAACCAAAATTCAGACAGAAATATTAACCACAGAGGGATTCTCATTCATTTTATCATCTCCTTGCAACTCCTTGCTTGCATAGGTAGTTCACAGATTGCACCTTTGACAAAAAAAAATCTTCCACTATTGCTTTTGCTGTACTGAGTTCCATCTTCCTGAGATTATTTATTCTTTATTTTGATGTGCGTGTGTGTACAGAAATTGAATATTAAGACTAAAAGGAGCTCTCGCCTCTTCCTGATCAAAGAACTGAACGCTCCCAGACCTCTCAGTGGCCTTTTAGGTGATGCTTTGGGGACTCTAACATCTTAGAAAAAGCAAAGGCTCAAGACCATGAACTTATTAACTTTAGATGCTGAGGAAGCCTTTGATCGGGTGGAGTGGAATTATTTGATAATAGCCTTAACACAACATTGAACTGGAATAACTTTTGGAGGTAGATTTCTTTCTCTGTATGTCCTATAGCAGATGTCAGGACTGATGCAGACAAGAAAAAAGTTCTATTCTTTTCTGGAAACACTTATAACACGGGCATATTTCATCACAAAACTAATGAACAGTGCTTTAGCAGGAAGATTATGAAGGTTACCACCCCACTGAGACCGTACCTTGCTGTTACAAATGTAAATTGAAACGTTACCTTCCTGAAGAGATATGAAAAAGATTTTGCTGAGCTGTGTTTGAGACAATAAATGCTGGGACAGAATGGTAGTGGAGAAATGAATGCATCAAATTAAAACTTGGCAAAAGAGGGAAAAAAAATTGTGTTCCCCCCCCCACGTTCAAAAGACGCATTCTCCAGATGTAAGGAAAGGAATCGTTAGAGAGTTAACCTGCATTATCCATGGATTGAATCTGAGCAATGAAGCAGGATTCATTCGGGGCTGTTTTTTCCTTTGAGGATGGCAAAGACTACCTGATTTATGTGAGAAATCTGAACAGAAATCTTTCCCCTAGGACGTCACAGTGTCCCTTGGTTTAGGATAAAAATCAAACGCTGCAGGCTTTTTCGTTGCCTTTCTTTTTTCTCCTTAGTGTCATTGTAAGACAAAACTTCCAGAAGGTTTTTCATAAACCCTTACGTTCTACTGCCAGAAGTTCATCTTGATAATCAGCACGACCTTTCTGTTGCTCATTTCAACGTGCTAGCCTATTTTGTATTGCCTGATACCAACGAGGAGGGGAAAAAGCCCTATTTGAACTTTACCCTGTGATGTAATATCGCTTTGTTTGTACTCCAAAACTTTATAGGCCTCCCTTGCTATTGTGCCTTATTGAAAACTCATGCCTTATTTGCTGTTCATTATTATCTTTTCAATATTTCTACGACTTAAGTTCCACATCTTATACAACATTGGTTTCAAACGATTTTTCTCCTGCAAAGGTATGCTTCTGTGTTTTTGAACTGAATTGGCACAGTGTTATAATTATCTGCCAATTCTTCTAATTCTCTGGGTCTCCGTCATGAGCTGTACGTTGTCCAACAGAAATGTTTGCAAAGTATATTAGCTAAGAGTCTATAGATTTCAAATGTCTGGCATGCACGGATGATGCAAACAGCTCTAAAGACAGCAGAAGGTGGGTTTGAGCTTTCATTTACTTACAAAATAGTAAAAATTCATAAATGGATGTGAAAGACGGTCCACTCTAAATACATATGATACTGTGCTAAAGTCACAGAGCTGCTATATTGTTAATGCACTTGCAAAGTTTCATCTGCAAATTTCATTAATATATTCCTGTAGATCCAGGATTGCTTCTCCTCAGGAGTCTCTACTTTCTGGATCATAAAGTTGTCTTCGCTGTAATTTAGGAACCTCTGCGATGATGCATGTTCAGCTGTATTTGTTACTCAACAGATGTCTGGGTAGTTAAATTCCTCTATGAGCCTTTATCAGTACTTCTATTCTGGGATTCCCAACTGGTTCAAGATGTACCTCTCCTAGTCGGCAGCAGTACCATCGCTCAGAGATCAGCACGCACAGCATGGGCCACGCTTGTTCGGCATGGATCTCGGGTGGCTGGTGCCCTTATCGCTGCTAGTCTTACTGCTTGAGTTGGCCATGCAAGCCTAGAGTCAATGTCTTGCTGGTTCCTGCTATAGGGTAGCTGGCTACGGGGTAGCTGGGGCTTTGCCCTGCTTTCATAATTCTCAAGATCATTCGCTGCAGTAACTGTCACTGCTCTTCCTGTGGGGCTGCCGCCTGGGCTTGCTGCTCCTCCATAAATTCTGACAACACCTGCTGCTCTCACTATTCCCTCATATATTACATCTACAACAGAAGCGTGAAAACACACGCTGCTCACACTTCATTTGAACAGCCACCTTCCCAGTGTAACATGCTGATCCTAACGCTGCCTCTTTGAGGGGTTTGGTTTCAATAAAACAGGCGCGATAATGAGTTAACAACACTGAAGTTGAACTTCTCTTCAGACCTACCCAGGGCTCCTCGGCTGTCCCAGCTGCTCTTCCTGCACGCTGGGTCAGTTCCTGCCTTGGAGGACCACTCATGCCCACCGGGCCGCCGGTTGCAAAGAGTCAGCAGCATGCATTCAGCCTTCTGCCAGTATGATGAACATGTGATAGCAATGTGGGAGAGTTTTAGGCACACGCTGCCAGGCTGCTCTATTCCCTTAGGCTACTTCTTTGCATTACATATTAAGGAGCTTTCCCCAGAGGTGGTCAAAGTGAAAAATAATAACCTGATTTGCAACCAGAAGTGTTGAATCTGGATCACTATGATTCAGAGAACCATAATATTAGTTATTAATGAGTACTCAGCCTACCGCTGGGTATCTGTGAAAATGCTCCCAAATCCACAGAGTTTAAGGAATTTTAGGCTGAATGATATTCACCCAGAAATTTACATGTTGTCATTCTTCCATCTAGAAATATTTGTCATCTAGAGGCCAGAAAAAAATCCCAGCTGTTTTTTGGTTTTCTGAGCAATCAGAAATGAATAAACACGGTCAAAATAAATGCTTTATTTTGAGTAAGCTGAAAAGCAACTGTTCTCCTTCTGCACTGACGGTGCACCCGTAAAGTATTAAATTCGCAGGTGTTGGGAACGGTTTGCAAAACATTTCTTCTTAAGAAAAGGATTATATTTTCCACCTTCCAGCAAAGGCATGGCTAAACTCGGCTGTAATTTCAACGAGTCTTATTCTACACTGCAGCAACTGGTGAAGTTGCTCCTCTGGCACAGGAAGTTTTGACCGCATTATCAGCCCATTTTGCTTTGTCTGAAGCCAAAGCACATCCCTCTCCTGCTGAAAACAGGAAAGAAGAAAAGGAGGTGCAAGAGTCTCATTTGAATAGCCCCATTCGCAAGAAGGAGTTTTAGGCTTTTTGCCCATCTGCTAATTTTCCTTCCCAATCACTTAGACCATGGGGGCTCACCTGATAAAAGGAAGGAATCACTTCAGGACGCTGCTCACCGTTCAAAAAGAAGATAAAGTGCAACCAAAAATAATTGTTCCTTCCTTTTCAACAGCTAAATTGATCTCCTTTGTCTACACCCCTCACCAAGGTTCTGACTTTTTCTGGCTAGCTAGGAAATATAAAGTCAAACACCTGTTTACCAGACACAGAGCTATGTATCTGCCATTGCCGACCCATCTGTGGAACATAAACATAACTTTCACCAGCTGCTTCTTTTAGCATGGGCTGGTAATGGAAGCCATTATAGAGCATATCAACAACATACTTTCCTAATAATCATGGGCCAGAGCATCGCAAGGCGTAAGCTGGCAGAGCCTCACCGGAGGTGATAGCGCTGCACCGACTCACACCACCAGAGGAAACCACTCCAACTTGTATCCTTCACATTCTTTCCCTTTACCACCCTCATTTTCCTAGTTTCTAGTTTGTTTCTGTTTTCCCATTATATTACACTAATGAGGCAACATGTTGTGGAATAATTCCTGGGCCGGGCCCAAGCAGTAATGGATAATTGCCTTGGGTACCATACAGCCTCAATATTAATGACTCTGAGAAAACCTCAGAAGATTCAGAGGTGTGATACTGCGAAGACTCCGAGTGGATTTGGGCCAAATGCCCCATTCGTATAAACACGCTCACCTTTGTTGACTTTGGGAGAATTATGACGGCTTTTGTTTGTTGCAAACATGCTTCAGGTGATTCACAAGATCATGCCCAACCACGTCCACACGCTTTAGATTTAGGTTGAGCTTGAAATCTTGCAGTGCAAACAGCAGACTCCTTTTCGTCTTGCATAAAGAACGTTACAACTACAGTGTGTTACAACTATAATTAAACTGCTGATAAATCCCCTTATCTCTCACGCTGCTCCAGGAAGCAGTAAATGAGGATGTGCTCCTGATGAGCATTGACATACCTCTTTCCCTGAGTCACATCAGTTAGGCAGGTCAAGATCTTGATGGTGACCCAAGACAACATTCATCCGCTGTTCCTCCCAGTGTAAAGCTCAGACAGGCTGTGGGACTTCCTAACTCTTAATTTTCAAGCCTGGACACAACCTGGGACTCAAGAAAGAAATTCCATTAGTACCTAAGGCTCTCAAATGGGATGAATACATGCACGTTGTGAGACTTCAAACTTGGGGAAATCCACCCTCTTGAGTTCAGCCCAGAAACCGTTACCCAGAGGAAACCCATCAGAATTTGGTTTCCTTTTGGTAATTTTGTAACATACCCTGAAGGCTGAACAGCGCTCTCCAGGACTTCTGCAATTGTTAAAATCAACACTCACCTCTAATATATTCCGACTTCAAGTGTGCAACCTTGTTTAAAATGCACTGCTAAAGCAGATATTTTCATGTATCGTTATGTCTAAATGCGTGATAACCAGGTTGAAAATCAAATTATCTCTGTTAAGGTGAGTATTACAATGCGACTACTGCCCGCTGTGCCTCGAATGAATCTTGTAAACACAATCAAATCTCTCTCTCCCTCTGACACACAGAGAGAGACACATGCACGTCCTTGCACAAGAAAAGAGATTCTTCACCTTCTGCCATCGTATTGTCACAGCAGCTCGTGTTTATTGTGAATGACATCTTCAGCTACAACTCAGCATGAGCTCCAGCACGCTGGAGCTGAACATCCTACCAGCAAAATCAGCAGTGACATTAAAATCGTTTCATGAATAATGAAAGAATGAATATCGCATTAACTGCAGGTACGCAAAATGCTCTGTTTAACTACAAGAGTTTGCAGAGGAATTCCAGGTCTCCGAGGGTAGATACTGTTTTATTAACTGCGGGTATAGAACTTGTTGAGATGGAGCTGTTTTCATTATATTGGTAATTTTCTCAATTACACAAATGAGAGAACGTGTGATCAGCTCTATTAGTAGGACACAGACTTCTCTTCCACAAAACTCCAAACTGCCAGAAAATCGCACAACAACAAACCCTATACACTTGCAGCTATCAGTCTCTGAGTGACTTACATTCTGAGTACGGAGACTTAAATGTTTCCCAAGTCCAAATTTGTGCAACAACAGTTTTAATCATTTATGGGGGCAAAAAGGCTTCAGAGAATGTAATGCAATTATGTAAGTGTATAAACCAAATGAGAATTCAATTGTCCTGATGCCATACAAGGCAAGGTTACTACAGGATCCTAGCAAAAGATGCATAAAGCACGACTGCACTGGATCCAGAGTTTCGCTGGCAGCGTCAGCGTGTGTCCCTGCCAACTGTTAGAAGTTCATAATCACAAATTTGAGGGAGAAGAAACAAGCTCCACTTGAATTACTGGGTTACAGTGACCAGAGATTTATATACAAGTTATTTGTAGTGCAAATGCTATATTTTGCCCTATTAAGGACAGAGCAAACACATTCTTTACATAGCATTAGCGTGTCAGGCAGAAGTGAAATCTTACAGTGATTGCAGGCTGTGGGCTAGACTGAAACTTGGGATCTTAAAATGCAAGGGTTCCTACAGGAAGGCAAACAGACTTGCTGCAAGAATTGGAAAACAGCCTCGCTACTGTCCCTTAAAACAAATAAAAGAGAGCTGTTATTCCCCATTCTTTTCCAAATTTCATCCACATCCATAGCAAGAATGCTCAGAAATGTTCCAAAGTGCCAAGAAGCGTGAAAATAATTCCAAACACATTGCTGATATCGTACTCACTATTGCTCATGAACTTATTAGCATGGAAATACTTATTCTCAGTAGAACTTTCTGAACAGCAATCTTAAATAATCAGCTTCATTAACAGCGCAGCTAGTAAACACGGGCTTAATGTCAGTGATTCAAAAGACCCACCTTCTCTCTCAAGGAGTGTGAAGAGATTTGCTTTCTAGCTTTCACTGAGACAGCCACAAAAATGGTGTCTTTTCCACAAGTCTTCCCCTTTTTATAGAGGGTAGTACACTTTATGACTTCCTTCTTGTGAGTTCAAGTTGCCTGCATTTCCTATTCATGCGGGAACGCTCATTTCCTGTCTAAAAACACATGCATTTATTCTTATTTGTTTAACAGCATTCTAAATGGCGTAACGAAAAGAGCAGTAAGCAGAAATGTTACACCTTGTTTGTGTCTGCATGCAAAGCCTCTACCCATTCCATGCCTTTAAACATGATAGGAAATTAAGAACTTTGCTTTTCTTTTTGACATGCTTCAATGCTTGCAGCAAAAAAAAGAAAGAAAAGGACATATGTCTACAACATGTATCTCATCAGGCTCCTGCTGTCGTCAGGTGGGCTTAGCCAGGTGCTTCAGAGCTCCTCCTTCCTGCCAGCAAAGCCAAATGGTGTACTGAGGGTGGGTCACCATGTAGATCTGACATGTAAAACGAGATGCACCTCAATATGCAGTCAGAAGGGTTAAAAGGAAGCAAAGGTGAGAGCAAATAAAACTCACATATTACTGGGGAAGAGTGTGTCGGTCAATAGCAACGCAAGCTGCGATTCCATCTATTATACAGGAAAGGTAGAGTATTTTACTAGGTCACTTAGTTACTTCAACCAGATGGAATCCAAAATGCTCAGAAAATTAAAAATCCATTTATTCCTCCAAAGTTGCATTCCATCTGTTTTCAGACATTTATGGAATCTTTTTGCATACAGGATATGGCAATCACTGGTGCCTTGGAAATATTTCTTCCCCATGCAGCTCACAGAAAGCCTGGCTGGCTATAGACAGCACTGGAGCAAGCCTTCCTTTTCAGGTGCTCTTCTCTTCAAAATACAGGAGAATTTACTTTTGTTTTAAACAGAAGAATCATAAAACCCACTGTATTACTGTCTGCAAAAATGCGGCGGGAACTTTTAATCTTAAAAAATAAAAATGAAACCATGCTATCCCCTACTCTTTCCACCTTGAAAATCTTAACTTTCCTGCCAGTCTGTTTCTCATTTTCAGCTTGTGGAGACAATAAGAATGATTCAGATGCTATGAAGGAATGCAGCTTGGCATGTAGCGATCTCCACCCTGAAGATAAAAGTGACAAAATTACCCCAGAAGTTATTAGCTCTAGGCTCCATCAATCATTTCTTAAGAAATATTTTATTGCATTCAACTACACATTGTGCCTAAACCTAAATGGGGTATGGTCCCCTTCCTCCTCTCACTGCTCTCAGCATCTTCAGCTTCACCAGATGGAAGCGTATCATCTGGCATGCAGGCTGAATTTTCTGTGTGTGACACAAACATCCACATTCCCTCTGCTTCCTCAGGACTTTCCTTTGCAGTCAGTGGCTCACCCAACAGGTCAGCATCACCGAGCCTTATTCTGGTTGGTGCTGAGAATATTTTATCCCCTGGTGAGGTTGAGCCACGATGTAAGTACAGGTCATCTCTACTCTCAGCTATGTTATAATCCCATTTCTCTTCTGATTAGCCACATCTCAAGTTAAATCTCTCCCACCTTCTCTGCTGGAAGGAGCCAACCACACACCTCCAAGCTGAAAGACATCCAGCAGATAACGCTGCCCCAGGACTTCTTATAGGACAAAAATGCACCAGGTTGGGTGGTCTTACAGAGTCCTCCAGTGCTACATCAGCAGTCCTTGTACCCTAAGCACCCTTCATTGCTTCACCCAGATTGCTGTAGAGTGTGCGGCTCTGGGGGGGATACACATTTCCCATTACCCATGCCTGCATTTCATTCAGCTCCCCGCACCACCTGGGTAACTGGCAGGTGATTGTCAGCTAGAAATGAGAAAGCACTCACAAATCCCAAGCCAGCACATCAAAAAGCAGAGAAGGGAGGGAAAAGGAAGTTAATACTCATACTCAGTCTCGTGTCGCCCAAAAATGACACTTAAACGCACACAAATGCAGTAAGAATACTGCAGTGCTTTTACTGGGAATTATGCTAGTGATACCAAACCCTGCTATAACGAGGCCATATTTTGCATCACTCCAGATGTGAAATGCATGAGCTTTGACTCTGAGGTTGAGGAACACATGCTAACAGACCGTATTCAGTCAGCAGCAGAACCAGAGACTACATTTGCTCCTCTTCTGGACTAATGCTCTCTTTCAGTCACTGGGAAAGCTAACACTGAGTAAGCTTGCTGCCCACAGCAGATAAAATGCAAGGGGCAAAACAGCAAAACCAGAAAAGAAATGAATTGGTGCAAGATGGGCTGCTGCTGAGCGCACCCAGGATGAACCCATCCATGGTGCAGGCACGCATCTCCCCAAATGCAATCTTCTCTCCACTCAAACGAAACACCTATTTCTCAAGAGCTAGAACTAATTAAACGTTTCCTTGGCTTACACAGGGGGACTTGGCCCCACACCTCTTTATCAGCTGCAACGCCCGCCCTGATTCTCTTTAGTTTCACCCATCCCCTGCTAAGTTTAGAAGAAAAGGCAACAGCTGTGGCTACTGACAGAACAAGGTTGGCAGCTGCAAAACTGAGATGCCACATTTCAGCATATAATTTTCTTTCCGCAGTGTCTCTCCCTAACTTTCCTCTTTAAGAGGCACTTAAAATCCATGTGTCTGACTCAATTATTGTTATTGTAGCAACGGAACAGAATGTGATGCTGATGAGGGCCTACCTGTCTAGTTAGCTTCCCTTTCCGGATGCTTTCTTTCTTTGATTCATCATTGCTTGTGACACGTGTATTGTCTAAACTATGTTCAAGAACAAGTCTCTAATACATTCAATGGAAGGTGAAAATCAGAAAACAGCGTATCAGTTGCACACATAAATTTATGTGCATTCTCTCGCTGAGAAATATCTTACAGATAAACCACGATTGGAAATTGAGAATAATGACACTTGCTGTAAAATTAAGAATAAAATCTATTTTGCTTTCTTTGATTAGGAGAGCACTGACATTGTATAAATGCTCTGCCTTTATGAACTCTAATCTAAGAGATCCTGCATTCCTCCAGCATTCAGTACATTATCAAATCATATTCAAAGTACTATGAATTCATGCCCCAGAGGGCATGAACCCAAATTTGAAGTCATCATCATTCTGTATATTTTCTGCTCGGTTGAAGGTTTTATGATACAGGCTGAATGTCTTTTCAGGACAATCCTAAAAATAAGCTAATGCAGTGGGGACTGAATTTATTGGACACGTACACACACCTTCGGTTGATGCTCTCCCTAGGTCAGTTCTCATGTGATTGGCAAGGGATCATGACAGCTTGTATCTTCCTATGAGAAACCCGTGTAGACACTGGTAATTAGAACTGCCACTCAGTCCTTCCTGACAACAGCTACTGCAGTGGCACTGGGCCTCTGAACTAGCAACTACCTCAGGAAAATCCTGTGTCCCGGTGTCTTCTCCTCCGTAGGCACACACCTAATTGCATGTAAACATTCAGTAATTTACTACACCACAGAAAAACATCGGTACCTTCAAGCTGTAAATACAGCGGTTGATAAATGCCTAAGAACTGCAATTCCAAAGTGTCACCTGCAATGTACTTCTCCCAACAGCCTTCCCTGACTGCTGCCTGAACTAAGGGTACTTCCTCAGTAATGGAAAAATTAAGAAGGGTCTCGGTCTATCTTTCAAGGAGCCTAATCCTCACTCTAAATGAAGAGTGCTGAGGCTCATAAGCCAGCTCAGTGCTCAGGAGAAAAGCCCCCCAAACACAGCCCCATCGTGGTTCGAAAATATCAGTGCATTTCTCTTAGAGCATTCTCTCCCAGTCACCACGAGAACAGAAATGCTCAATGAGCTACATTTTTACCCATCATTAATTTACTCACCAGCTGTTAATGACTGCAACTGAGAAAAGGAAAGAAACGTGATGCAACAGGAATGTGAATGTGAAACTATTCTTTTGAGAGGCAAAAGACAGGGAAAGATGTTCGGAAATACCTGCAAGTGAAAAGGATGCCCAAGTATTGCCTCGTACTGTGACATCCCTGTCCAAAGCCCAGAAAGCTGGGTATCTACGGAATTAACCTTGGATTCTATTCTCAGCTTTGCCACAGTTTTGAGGTATCATTTAGATACAGATTCCTCGTCTGTGAAATGGGGCTAACAACAGAGCTCCAGTTTCCATGCACGGCGCCCAGTTAAACAGCATCGCATTAAATAGCATCTTCATCCTGCGGTAGAGAAATGAAGAGGCACAGCGAGGCGGTCAGGAACTTTTGAGATCCAAATGGCAGTGAAATCTAATCTCCAGACCATGGAAATCACTGGAAATTGACTTCAAAACACTGTTGATTTCAGTGGGTTTTGGATCAAGGCTTAGCAGAACAAACTTACCGCATGAAGACAAGTTTGTTTTCCAGAGCAGTGTTTGACTTCTTGACAGGAGCTAGTGTGCTGAGCCAGACCGTACCTTGGGGGCGAACCTAAGCCAGAGGGTTGCACTGAGTCCCAAGAGCATCTTGTGGAAGGAGTTCCCCCTCTGTCCTCCCCACAGCTTGTCCAGGATGACACGAGGGATTTTCTAGCTTACCCGCATAGAAACATCTGGCACCAAACCAGGTGCGCTGAGCCCTGAGATGCAAGGAAGCCAGGCTTTGTGGGAAGGGTCAGTCACAGGGAGCTGCTTCCACTTCCCACCCTGCCAAGCATCGAGCCTGCCAGATATGGGAATTTTTGATACTGTGCAGAGAACTCAGTGTGCTGGAGCTGGAAGGCACCGCAACCACTGCAATGCTACATTCATTTTCCCAGTAACAGTGCAGCCCAAAAAGAGCACAGCACAGCGTATTAAGTATCTTGATAAAGTTTTATGCAACCACTCTTCAGAAACCAACCCAGAAACAGCAGTGCTGTATTTTTAGACATTTAATTACGAGGGTACTCCCATATATGTGTTTCAGAATGAATCCAGTAGTGTAACCATGCAACGGGTCAGAAATTACTGAGTGAATAATGCCATTTCCTTTTTAGATGTCTATTACAGCACAGTGGCAATGTAATTGTGCTGAATTTGGGTCCCAATGCACACGAGATTAAGTGTGGAGCTTTGTCTGTGTTCAGGGAGATTTCTCATGGAAGTGTCCACCCACCACAATCACAGCACACCCTTCATTTCTGTCACTGCTAAGTTATCCATTCACTGCATTCAAAAGTCCCATTAAATTCAGCATTGAGCCAACAGACTTCCACTCCATTTTCAGAGGGTGCAAAACCCAACCAAGCTCATTCATTGCAGCCCATAGCCCCCTTCTCACGTAGGGCAAGGAAGAACAATGTAATGTTTATGCACTCACTGTACTGTACCGCATGTACTCAAAGTACTCACTGTTAATCTGAGACAAAAGGCATTTTAGAAACGTTACAGATGGCCCAAAACATATCACTGTAAATCCCAGGCAACACAGGTGTAAGACTGCATCTAAAGGAAATCAGAGCATCTTAAGCACTAAGGTAGGCTTATACCAACCAAATAGTTAGAACTCTGCCCTTTCAGATAGCATGCGAAATCACTGCGCTTGGGAGCTCGTGATGTTCGTAATATTCTGATTTAGAAGCAAATGAGCTTTTCCTTGTTTCCTTCCCCTACCACTCTTCACTGCTGTGTAATAACCTCTATACAAGTTTTCCATGTACGACGGGAACAGGTACCTTCTGAGATAAATATTCTTTAGTAACTGATCACCTATTAGCAGAGGCTGAGTTGTGGAAGCTTCCCTTGGAGAAATTTGTGAAGAACTGTTCCTTTTCCTATTGGGTCTTGTCTGCCAACCTTTCAGCCACCGCTCTGTCCCACCTCCAATCCCTCCTACATCCTGCTGATGTGCTGAGGAACTGTAGTTACGTGTGGACCCAGCAGGTACCCGGAGTCCAAACGTAACTACATTTGAGCCATCTTCAGTGCAGGTTTGACTCTAGAAATCTTCTGTTGAGAAGTACCTTATTTCCACTAGTGTGCTCACAGACATCAGCAGGTCTTCTAGATGGAGGAGGTAAAAATTGTTCTGAATGGCACAAAGGGCAGAGCAGCTCAGCCCTTGGAAATGCTCTCAGTTTACATAACATAGAAAGACAGCTAGAAAACGATTCTTGCTGAGTCTGACTAAAAATACGCTTGCAAGATCATTAATGGATCCTATTTCCTGTAACTGAAAGGCAGTTTCATAAACCATCCATTGCCAGATAGTGCCACTAATTACAATGGGTTCTTAACAGGAATAAAAACTGATTATTTTTTTTCTAGAATAGCCATACATCCTGAAGGTACACTGCTGGCAAGCCCTCGAGTGCTTATATTACAAACCAAGCAATTTCAATAATCCTCAAATTCATTACATTCAGCTAGATGCTAAGGAAAGGTTCTCTCTTCCATTGGTTTCCAAGAATACACCAAAATAGGGCCTCTTATTTTTCACAACAACTGATATGCTTTGCATGGTTAGGACCAAATTACAGTAGCAGGGATTTAACAACTGCGGAAAAGACTATAAAACTTTCTGCCCCTTATTAACTACCGTGTGACTATTAGGTTTATGGGCAATGTTAACATTGCAGCATAGGAACAAAAACATTGTAAACGGTCTCCAAAATGTTGGGAAGCAATTTCCCCCAAGAGAGGCAGGGGGCCCTTCCAATCCCTGTAAGGTACGGGAAGGGTCATGTGGCACACATGGAAACCAAGATTAAACCCTCTCTTGCTTAGTAATTAAACCCCATTGTAAACCTGGGCAAGTGCTAATTTTAAAACAGAGCTCCCTGCTCAGAGCTCCAAAATCTCTATAGAAAGTTCATGGAAAATGAAAGCTGCCTCTTTAAAAGAAATCAGCTTGCAGCTCCCCAGAACGGAGCCCCTGGGCAAGTGTTTCAAAATATGATTTTTATAAACAAATCTGACATAGCAAACTTAATGCAAACCCCTATGCATATAACATCACTTATGTGTGCAACTCGTTTAAATTATAGCTGTAGAGAGAAGGAAATAAAACTGGCATATTAACCTTTGGCACAACAGTACTCACATGCTCACAATGTTCAGCAGCAGATGATATTACTGTGACTCCCACTAGTATTGTCATGTGAAGGGTCTGACAGAATTCTTGTTCTAAACCTCTACAGTCAGAGTTTATTAATTCAGCCACGAGCATCCGTTCCAGACCTACCTTGGCACGTACAGTTTTAAGAGCAAAATCTTTCTCAGTGCAACTTCCCTTTCCCAGTCAACATTGTATTTAAAGTCTCAAAACGCAACAAATCAAGGAGAAATTCACGACACGCGGCATTTTCCCATCAACATCGTATTTAAAATCACAGAAAGCAAAATAAATTAAAAGAGAAATCCATGAAGTATAGCATTCCACAGCTTGCCATAAGCTCACTGCATGTCTTGCTTCCCAGCTGTCCTTTTAAGAACAGCCAATTCTTCCTTTAGAGAGTGAACTCTTTCCAGTAGTTCAAAAGGACAAGGTACACAAATAAGCAAGATATGCTTAGATAGGTTCAGATATATTTTTAGAAGTGGCTGCATTACAGAATACCCATGCACTGCCCTCCCCCTTCTCGGCTACAGAGAGGCTGAATGACCTATTTTTAATAGGCCAGACCTGGAAATCTTAATTGCACTCACATTTTTAAGGTTAAAGGCACTGAAACCCCGAAGTATTTGGAGCACTTCTGAAAACTGGCCTTCATGGTATTACAACATGGAGCAAATCACACTTACATATCTTAAAAACCAGCCGTAAAGCTATCGCACAGCTTCCCCAAGACGATCTTAATCATAAACAACTTGCAAATGAAATTTAACACATTCTCAGATATATATATATATATTTTCTGCTGAATGCTCCACATTATTGAATATTCTTGCATATAACTGACAAAACCATCCAAAAAAAAATGAGCCTTCCTCGTGAAATAATGACAATATGTGAGTATGTGACATTTTGGTCAGAAGTTTCAGACAAATGATTTATACAACAGCTTGGGGTGTCCACTGGTATGGTTTCTTTGCCTTGTGAATGAAAAAAGGTTCATCACGTACAAAGGACATCAGGATAACCTGTTCCGTGTTTTCACCTGGAGAACAGTTAGCTTTCAGAGCAGCAGAGATACAGCCTAACCACAGGCCAAGTGAGAACATCTCTCTTTATTTCAAAGAGTGACTCATAAAAGGGAAAGCGTTAAGGTTAAGCCAAAAGTTTCAGAGCTAAACAAGTCTGTGAAGTTGACATTAATAAAATGAATCCTGAGAGATATTAACCAGGACAATAAGGCAAGTTCTGGAGTCCACTTGCATTTCTCTTGCCTGCACAACGGCAGTGGAAGAAGTGCAGACTTGCTGCTGTGCTGGAGGATACGATGGTTGAAATTATCAACTGACTAATTGGCTGTTAGATCAGAAAAAGCTGTTTTACCAAAATAACACAGGGCTATAGCAAGACGTGTTCATGTTACGCACCTTTAAATGACATCTAGATCGACTGATTTGAGCAATCCTTACTTCTTCTACTTTGTGCAAGAATCCTGAGAGCCACCTCTATTTCCTCTTCTCCCTTCTGCCCGCAACCCCTTGGGCCAAGCCATGCTGAGAAAAGCAGTATGTATTCTCAGCATCGCTGGATTAAGGATGTGACGCCTTTGCTATTATTACTTCTGATGAAACTGGGGCAAATCAGGACTGCAGAAGCAGATGTGCAAGCTGTACCTAGCACAGGGCCAAAGATCAATGCGTGCGAAGCAGAAGGGGAAAAAAACCAAAAAGAGACATTTTCAGTACTAACAATAAGCTGTGAAGAAACTTAATCCTCAAAGGTCAGACGTACAGCTGAAAGGCCCAGGCGTGCCTTTGTATCAGAATGTAACAACATTAGCCCTAATGACTTAATAGTTTTGCCCTTGACTTGTGTCAACAGGACCCTATCTTATTACATGGTAAATTAGTTGCTTCCATTCTACTCCACGCTGCTAGGTGATGCGAAGACGGAGGCACTTGTAGCAAAACTAGAAACGCAGCCCCCTACCCAAACAGTGCTGCTTAGTAGTACACAGCAGCATTTTAATTTCCATGGGTGTGCTGGTGTAGAGGAAGGCTGGACACAGAGCAGGGAAGAAGCTGCTGTGCTTGGCATTCAGGAGCCAAAATCACGAGGAAGGCATCTCCTCGCTTGCTGTTGTGCCGTGCCACCAAAGGTCACCATCTGCTGCAGACATCAAGGGGTAATGAGCTTGGGTCAGGCATAATGATGGTCGACTCTAGGTAACAGAAGAGGCTTTCTTGTGCTCCTTCTCCTCTCGGGGAAGTTTGCTGCTTTTACAAACTCACGTCACATCCATCCAGAAACAGGTTCCGAGCCTGGCACAGCACAAAGCTGCCAGGTGAGCAGGGCTGCATCAACACCTGGTTACTGAGAGCCCCTTCCTGCACAGAGCAGGGATAACCAGGGCTTTCCAGAAGCGTTGCTCTGACAAGGCAAGCGTCTCTCCCATTTAAATCAAGAAAATCCCTGTCTCCTGATTTATCTGTCTTAGAAACTGCCTTCTGACCGCTGGACAAAGGGTTAGTTTTCACAATAAACACACAAGAAGGGGGAGACATGCCTGCACGGTTATGTAAGTCCTCTTTAAGGAGTTTTACAGGCAAGTGAGATGCAGCTCCAGACACTAGACTTTTAAATCATTTAAAGCTGACATAAGCTGATCCTGTGCGCAGTTTATAATCATGTTTTTACTTTTCAGCTCTGACAATTACAGATTGTTTGTACCGGCTCCACAAGCACTCCTATTCAGCGGTATTGTCAAAGTCCATTCATCCCAGGCTCACAGCAGCACAGTGACTCTTTGCTTTGCCACCCCCTGTCCATAACCTTCATCCAACTGCAACCCGCCTCGAGGGGAGGGCCAGGGGAGCCCGCAAACGATCCTCATCTGCCATCTGTGGTAGCTGCAATTTCCCATGTTTCAATGTGGTTTTTCAGCCTGTCTCAGCTCGGCAGGAAGAAGCCTGGCATCCTCTAAGCGTGTTGCACTTGCAACCTTTGAAGATGTTCAAAAGGAAAGGAAGAAAAAGAAATGGAAGTCCTGAGCCATTTTGCATGAAGTTGCATGAAAAGTCTCGCGGCCTAACTTGACTGGAACTGTTTTAAGTACTTCTCCGCTGCAGCAGCAGTGCGTCATATGAAAGGCTTTGCTTGGCACCTCTCCACAGTTATAAATAAAAAACATATTTATCTTCAGCCATGCATATCATTTAAGAGTCGGACAGAAGAAACCTTCTTTCTCCTTTTAAATCTGTAGCAAGCCCAAGATAAATCCTTGTAATTTATTTCTTTTAAAAGGAGGAAAAGAGAAAAAAAAAAGAAAAACAATAAAAAAAAATATCTCAGTTATTTGGAAATCTGGAAAACAGATTATTCCTTTGGATGGAACAAAGTGTGTGTATGTGTCATCATGACTTTAAACAGTCCCATGGTTTCCCATGGAAATACTTAATTGAAGCTAATAAGATGTGGAGTTATCAGTGGTTTGTCATGATAGATTTCATATGGTCTTTCCAAGACATTTTATCTCCTTTCAGACTTACTGACCTAAGACCGTCTGAACCACCAGAGATACTAAATTTAAGCAAAACCCTACTCAGAAATAGAGAGCGGACAGGAGTTCGGGCAAAGCCCTCATAACTGTATAACTCAAGCACTCAAACTTCCAATTTGCAGTACATGTGACAACCTCCCACAGAAACACTCAACTCCAGGACTTGTTTGCCTCTTAACGCTTGCAGCATGGGTCAGAAGTCCTTTCTTTTAGCACCATGCCATTAGGAAATAAACTACTGCCATCAGACTATAGATCCTAAGCCAAATTTCCCCATGCTTCATGAGGTGATCCTACAAGCCCACCTGCCTGATGCTCCAGAAGACCAGGTTCCACTTCTACTAAACGTGTCACCTGATCACAATGAATACATACTAAGAATATTTTTACTACTTATAACAAAAACAAAGCATGTCCTTCACAGACCCTGGTTTAGAAAATCAAATCCTCGCTCTGTTTGAGATGACTATATAATGCTCGCAGATAGTAGTTCATTTTAAACCATGATCACATACCTACACAGCCTTCAGGACAACCAGTAAAGTTCCACCTGTGTGCAGAAGCAGCCTATTTGGCATCTGCAAAGTGCAGGTGCTTAATAAGCAACTGCATATAACCATTTCAGATAATACCTTAAAAAAAAAATGGCTTGAGCCAATGTGTCTATGTCATTACACATGATTAAACTGTTCTGAACTTTATGGAGGAGGAGAGGTTCTTCCTAGACTGATAGCAGTGCAGTTTACAATGCACTTGAGGTAGAGGCAATCTGAATAACTTTGGCACTCATCTCATACCTACATTTCAGGTAATTAATGGAACTGTCTTCCTAAGATTGGCCAAAGTTAAACAGCTCATCATTGCTATTCTTCAACAAGAGAAAACTGGAGATCTTTATTGGCATGACCACCTTTTGCTTTCTGCAAGTTTTCTTCTTTTTCCTTACTCCTTCAAATGCATCCACGGTGTATGTTTCTTTTTATTGTTCACATTCATTTCTAATATACCATCCCCACTAATAATGTCAAGTACATGCCTATGGGCTGTAGGGTCGGTCAGCAGCAAGCACCGTGCACTCATTAACCTGTGAGCAACTTTGGTATTTAACTTCCACTGACCAAGACTATATTTGGAATTGAAATTGCATGCAAATTTCATGATGCATGAAATGCAAGTGATGTAGTAAAAGCCACGGAATATTACTGCCATTAGAATTATTTGAAGTCAACACAGAGTGAACTGTGGGATGAAACAACTACTTTGCAGCTGCTTATGGACTGGGACAGCCTGCAGATTCAATATAACCTCCTTTAGGCAGAGAACAAGGTACATAGCAGCACTACGCTCATTCTCTAGGCAGCAATGAGTGAAAGATACCTTCTGAAGGCAACTCCTATTGTGGGCATCCACCCTCTGGGACGCTTCTAACTACCCATCAGGAGTAAGGGCAACTGGGCTCCTAACTCAAGTGTCTCGTGTAGTTAGCAAGAAAGGAACCCAAACTGAACTGTTTGGCATACTTCTGCTGCCAGACTGTTTCCTCATAAGACAGTCTGTAACTGTGTGTGTGTTCCTTGAAATGGAGAAGGGCATAAGATTTACAAGGTTAGCAATGTACACTGCTGTAAGCAGCACGCACACTCAGATGCTGTGGGATTCTTTACCAGTTCAAGTTTGCATACATCTCAGCATATGGATGAAGCGAGCAGAGAAGAAGCAAGCCTGATTGTAATTACATTAAGCACTTTGGCAATAAGGAAAAGTTTGTGCTTGTACACAGATGGCTTTATGTTACAATGCTATAAATGTGCCAAGTTTCATGGCTTCACCACATGATGCAGCAAAGGAGCCTGATCCAAAGTCTGTGCAAATCTAATGAAAAGCTCTCACTGACTTCACTGGATTTGAAGCAGGTTTGTAAGTCCACAAACCTGGACACACCTGGCCAAAGTGCACAGACTTAAGCAGTATTTTTTTTGGATCAGTTTTAGTCCAATGGGCCTTTTTCAGCCCAAGGCTTTACGCTTTGGTGACTCTGTTTTCCTTTAAGAGAAAATCAATAAAGTCCACTTTGGGTTGATGAAAATGAATTTGACTGCCTAACGTAGCCCTCATCTAAGCTGCACACTTAAACTTTGCACACTATACCTCTTGGAAACTATCTGGGGGAAGAAAGCATTAGATTCTTATTCTTATGAGGCCTCCAGAGTCCTTCCGGTGTTTTTGATTCAAGTCCTCTTTTCTGCGACCCTCCCACCCCTACTTACTTCATGAAGGTAAGAGATCTTTAAACTTACTCCGAAAGTTCTTAATTCAGAAAAACAAACAAAACTTCTGTCAACCCATTCCCCAGTGTCTTACCATAACTTATTTTAGAGTAATAAATCTTCACCCTGACAGCTCTCTGATGATGCATTACATTAATACATCATAATGACAATACATGTGATATATTAGGGATGTATTTTCTAAAAGGGATATCACCTATACATTCCGTCTTCCTAGCGCAGCAGAAGATTGTTTTGGAAAAGGGGGGAGGGGGAGGCAAAGGATGTTTCTTACCCAGAAGGCGAAATCTCACCAGAGAATTTGGAATTAGAGTTGATTGCCCTTGTTAAAATACCAAGGAGAATCAGAAATAAATTGCCTTCTCCAGACCAGCAGCTTCTATCAATAAGATTACCTGTTTGCTCCTAAAGTACTGATGTTCTGGCTGGAGTGGGAAAGGGAAACCCTGTAAGAAGCTTGTATCAGTCGTGGTAATACAGGAGAAACAGACTTTAAGAAATAATCACAAAGATTTCAATAGGGTTGAAAGGCTGTGATGATGTGAGGTGCAACATTTAAAAGGGTAACTAGGGAGATGTGCAAAGAGAAATGACTGTCAGCTTTAGTGAATAATCTGGCAAGAGTTGTGTACACTCCAAAGAGCCACCCATGACGGACACAAACCCAAATCTTTTCATTGCTTGGACAAGGCGATGACAGGGCTTTTCAGTGGGAAATGAAGTCAAATTCTAACGTGGATATCTGCCCTTCCACAACACCACACTGCACACAATAACCAGACCATAGCTTAGTGTCTGCTGCGCAAGGCTGTGCACAAAGACAACGCTAGCCTCAACCAATTTAACTCAATTGCCAAGGTTTTTAATGCAAAATCAGCCACTGGCTAAGAGCCCGCTGCGTGGAAAAACTGCAGCAGTAACTTTCTCCAAAGGCTCATCTTGAACATAGGACTGTGTGGGCTGAACAGCGCAAGGTTTGACAGAAGCCTGTGACAATAACTGGTTCAAACTGTCACGACGCACCTGACTTGCACACAGGTAATTCTGACAACAACTTCAATGTCCCCACTTGGCATAAAGACCTAAATGGCAGTGAGAGCCTACCCTGAGCCCACCTGTAAGCCTTCTCTTTTCAGAAACAGTCTTTCCACTCACAGTCAGGAAACTGAATTCTCAGTATTCTGTTGGGAGCAATTCCCTGAGATACCTGGAAAGCCCTGAAATAAGACAACAGATATCTGTCTCCTGCATTTTTTCTCCTTAAGCCCTTTCTTCTCAGGTTATCTAGGCATAAATTTTCTTCTCCAGCACACGCGCAATTAGTGTTACAAGCAGCTTTGAAAAACCCTTCAAGAAATCAAAAGGTTTCATATTGGAAATGATCTTTTAACAGAAATAACCTACAACATTCCCAGGACGTGTTCCTTTTAGTAATGGCAAGCGAGGACTGCTGGGGTGACATCTCTAGAAGAGAGAATCACGACGTTCGCATTTCAGATCTGCATCCTGAATTTTGGACTGGAAACAATGCCTGCATTAATCTTGATAGCCGTAAGATCCTCCCTGGATTTTTGGGAACTACAAGGAGGAATGAAAAAAAACCAACAACCAAGCAAACAAAAAAAAACCCAAATGTGGAGCAATGGGCTTCTGGCTTCTTAGGAACTCTGATAGCGACCTGATGTTCTGGTGAGTTTTGCAAAATACTGTGGGCTTCCTTTAACACCACATTGCTGCTGGCTACCCACACTCCACAAGTATCCGAAGTCCATTTGGACCATGAGGATTCTTGAGGTCTTATGCTGTGTGCAACTGGCAGAACTGTCTGAGAACAGATGTCTTCAGTAGCCTCGCTTCTTACAGACTTACAGACCCACAAGTACGCGTTGTGCCACTGAAATGGAGTCTGATGATAAACGCTCTGGTGTGGCAAATACTCATCTGTATCTCTGCACATTTCACAGTGTTAATAAGAGCACGTGAAGCACCTTCTCTTATGTTTGTTCTCAATGATGCCATTCCAGAGAGGCAGATCTAATACCTCTTTTCAGAAACAGCTTGGAGGCATGAGGCATTCCTGAATCAGACAATCAGCTTAAAAAACAAACAAACAAAAAACAAGACACTTAGGGGGAGAAAAAGATTTTGTCATTCAGATTCACTGGAAAGGGTTAAAATAGGAGTGAAAATCAAAGATAAATGTATCAGAGCATAAATTTCAGTGCACAATCACCCCAGCTGATAAGCAGATCGGGTTTGAACCTCTCGCACTAATCTCAGTCCCAGTATAAAGTTGTGCACAAAGAGTGACCTTGTATATTGCTGTTTTGACTTTGGTAGAATCACTTGAGGGAAGAGCCCCAAATTCCTGATGGGGACTGGCAGGTCTCAGAAATGCTGTAGATGGAAACATCAAGAGTGTATGCAGTATGAAAGGAGTGTTGATGTTACTCTGTTAGAAACATGAAAACAAGCAACAAAGCCCAAAGCAAGGGAGCATGATAACCACGTTCTCTGAATGTGAATGGAGTTTTCTGAAAGGTGCTTATTGACCTCTGAATCTTCAATCTGCACAACAGATCTAAACTATAATGAATACAGGAAGCAGCTGTGCAATAGCCATGGTGCCATGCTAACATGCCTATCTCCTGAGGGTTGATTATAGGCAAAACCAAAATGGTTCTAATGGAAATCAGCTGATACAATCATCTCTACTAAATGCACTGTCAGTTTTCTATGACCACTTGCAAGAGTCTATTTTAATGTTACTTTTGCAGAATACCAACCAGCCGTCAGTTTCTGGATGCTACCGCTCTGAGCCAAGCAAACTGCAATACCAAGCCCCACCAAGGCTGGATTTTTTGGACGTGCCAAAGGTCCTCTTACGGGAGAAAAAAAAAAGAAAAAGAAAGAAAAAACAGTGTCCTCAACAGAACCAAGAAACTCTGGCACTGGGGCCAAGTGTACACTTAGCAGTTATATAAAAAGACCCACTCCTTACTGACATTACAGCAAGGATAGTGTCCTACTTCTTGTCAGCAACGCAAAAATGTTGTTTTGTCTCCTAGCCCGACAGAGTCTGCTGTCTTAGCCCACAGCGAGTGGGTGAAATAACAGTGCAAAAGCTTTACAAAGATTCTCCATGTAAACAAAGCACAAGTCTGTATATTTTTCTCTGATGTCTTCTGGTCTTAGAAACAACTTTTGCTCTTTCCATCAAGCATAGCTCTGGATAGGACGTTGTAATCCTGGTTGAAGTTAGAATCTAAAGCATTTTTCCTGCCTTCACTTGTTCCAGCCATTAAATACTCACAGCAGAGTTCTGTTTATTCTTTCACCTTCTTTTGCCTGATGGTACTGTGAATATTCAAGAAGTGCCACAACTGTATTGCCTTTCAGGCAGATAGAGGCTTTTTACATTCACTCACACAGCCACTGAAAAGGTGTTTAAAAGAAGCTATGAAGGAAAGTGAAACAGGACATCCTTATTAGTAAAGCTAGCTAACTCAAATGATGCTATTACAATGTTCTTTGTTATTTTTCCTCATGTCTTAGCTGAGAAGCACATACAGGAAGTCCTGTTAACCATCACACAATTCATTGATCCGTATTACTACTACTAAGAAAAAAAAAGCTCAGCTAAAGCTCACAGAAAACAGAAGTGAAATTACCCCAAAGGAATCTCTGTGTTTCAAGACAATTTTCTTGCTGAGTTTCAAATATTAAAAGTCTCCCGGTTGTTAAATAAAGAGTGATGAGAAAATGCATGCAATTTTAATTTCCACTGGGATCGTGCCTGGTGTGAGACAATCGTGTTGTCAGATATTTTTCTAAAGACTGAAACGCTGTTATAGTGTCTGTGAAGGATGTTATGAGGAAGAAGGTACTGAAACAAAAACATTTTTATCCCAGATTGGCTACTTGTTATGCTCTTTGCTGAAGGTGCTTGAATTAGATAGAACTCACGCAAAGCTTTATTAACCAGGACACTTAAGCTCAACTTATTTTAAGTGATGTACCCATAAGCTTATCTTTGTTGCATTTAGTGAAGGGCTGATATGTCAACCAATGAGAAGCCACACAAGTCCAGTGGGTATCTATAAATATGACAAAATGTTCTCTTGTTGATCACATCACCAGTGCCAAAGCAACAACAACATATTTTAAAGTCAAGGCTGGTGTTCACAACGCTCTTTACAAAGCCACGTGTTAGGGGTACGGTTATGTTTTTGCAACACCTGTGCATCTGTATCTATCCCTGCCCTCTGCAGTACGGTGCAATTTCAGGTGCTCTTAGAAGATACTTGCAGTGGGTCTGAAAAATGGAGAATGACAGCAAAGAAGCTCAAAAATAAATCACAGTCTTGAACATAACTAGCTCATAATCCCTACCTCATAATCAGGCACAAAGGAACAGATATACTGGCTACGAACTATCACACCATATTTGTAAGGAGGGTTTTGCTTGGAAGATGACTGACTCTCACTGGGAAAGAAATTAAAGGCATTTACTAAACAACTCTACCGTCAGTAAACAAGAATTGTCAGCAGTGACTGTGAAAGTACACTGTTGGGAAAAAGAAATAACCAAAAATCACCCCATGACCTCGGGGGTTTTTTTTTATTGTTTTGTTCATCTAAAATGTTTCAACTTGGAGGGAGAAAATATTCCTAAAGAAAATGCTTATTTACCTCAGAAGCATGTCAGCTTCGTAACTGATGGTAAATACGGCGGTACCAGCAAAACGGAAAGTAAGGATAGACAATAATATATGCTTTAGTTCCTGCCCCTCCTTAAGCATGGTCAGCAAAACGAGGCAGAACCTGCCCCCTTCAAACTCACTTCCTTGCTCTCACAAGAGTGCTCCATCTTAACAGCTTACGGGAAGCCATGAAGGCTTTTTCTCTCTTATTAGTAGTATCGCTCAGAAATATACTTAGTGTATATATAAGGATGGGATAAGAGAAATTCTAATTTTTACCTCACTCCATTTTCTGACAGTTTTCACTAGGGATACTGCTCTCTAGGAGATGCATCGTCCAGCCAAAGCCTACGTAAAACCAACGGTTTTCAAATCTCCCTGTGTTCAATTGTCCCGATGCAGGAATTTTCCCAGGGAGATGTTTCAGCAGGGGTTTGCCAGGCTAGAGGGCAGCTGGTTTGGTTTGTGTTCATTCCTGTAGAACTGCAAATCTGTTTATGTAACGGGTAAAGTCTAGGCAAGCAAATCGCACTTGAGGATCCTGCCCTAATACCTATCTGAGTATAAGGAATGGGCAGTCATAGGAATTATAGTGTGTATTCGTTGACTGGCAGCTTCGTAGCTAGGAAGAGCTCTGGAAGTGACAGTGAGTTTATGTATCCTGGAGATGTGGGAAAAGCAAAGGGAAATAGGAAAACAAAGGGAAAAAAAATAAGCAGTAAAGTCAACAATTGCTATATGCTATCTATACTGCTGGCTCATTTTTTTTGGACTTGATTCCAAAAGAAAAATAATACACACTTTTTTCATGCTGATTACGTTTGTAGATAGTATATTTAAGCAGAATGGACACTCTGGGTGATAGGAGGAAGAATCTTAGGACACCATTAATGAGAACTTCAAAGCCAACCAAGAGATGGGGGGGAGAAAACCTTTCTGCTCCCTGCACTGTTGACGGAATGGCACCTCTTCCATTTCTTGATATTTCCAAAGACACATTTGAACAAAACAGTAAAAGACAAAACAATGCCAAACCCGGGATCTAGGCAACTGCTCCAGCAAAAGCTGTCACAAAGCCAAATCAACAGCGGCACCCAATCCAAAAGCAGCAACGTGAGCCGTAGAAGGCACTGTACCTTCTTCCACTCTTCCGGCCTCTAATTGAGCCAATCTGCAGGGTGTTCATCCACTTGCAGGCTCACATTCATCCAAGATCCTTTTATTTTCATTAATGCTCACCCAGGAACGAATAGATTTCTCCAGATGAGCCCTACAGGACCTGTGTACTTGAGGCAGAGAGTGCATAAAGCAATTTCTACAGCCTGTATCCCTGTTAAGTTCCATTTTGGTTTCTACAGGGCTGGCCTGTGTTGTGGCAACCCTATGCTCCATCTCTAAGGTTTCTCCAAAGTCCCATTTTCCTTCCAAGTAAGCTGTAATGATCTGGCTTACAGCTTGCAAAGAGGTCAACATCCAGCTCATTTCTCCTAAGTGGCCAACAAGAGGTTCTGCAACTTGCAGGGCCAGAAAGTCCCTCTCCACTCTGCTTCAGAAACACCGTACAGGAGTGATGGAATGCCCACACTTTGAGAAAATCACTGGGAATAGAACAGTTCACATCTTATCACACGACACTGCAGCTTTCAAAATTGTAAACTGTAGGAACAGAATTTACATCCAGAGATGAAAAGGAAATCTAAACAAGTCTTTGATGAATTCTGCACAATGAGGAGTGTTGCAGAGCTCGTTCTGGTCGAAACAGAAAGGGAAGAAAAGCCAGTCTCTGAAACTGGGAGCGGAACTGGGGAAAAGGCAAATCCATTCCTATCTGCTCCACGGATTGTCTGTGCAAACGGTAGGTGTATTTGAACTCAAGTCTCAAACACAGAGAATGGGAGATTAATACTCTCTGCTTCTGTCCTGACTAATGAGATTGTAAGATCTCTCATTAATTGTTTGTCCCAGACATAGCACAGCTGAGACCAGACCTCCACTGGGGCCTCTCTACTTTATGATGCAATTAATGCACATAACCTCTTGCCATTTATAGTTCTTGAACCCTCAAGTGTAATGTGTGCTAGGATCACAACTTTTTGTCATCAGCAGAGTCTCACTGGTAGCAGGCCTGCTTTCGCTTTGCATGTTTTACATCTACCTGCTCTATGTTATAACCACCATAAGCACCTAAGTGCTTGAACTGATGAAAAGCACGAGCACCCTCCTACAGAAGGCCGGAGGAAAGCAGTAACACAAGGTGGATACCCACAGGCATACAATGGGCTACAACTCTGCCTTATTTTACTTAACAACGAAGGCTAGTTGGAAAGAATGGTAAAACTCCATTTCAACAGTGCCAACTGCTTGTTCTGATGTCAGTGAAATTATTTGTCAGGACAAGGAGGGTTTCACTGAGTTTTTCTGTCCCACCTAAGCTTTACCAAAACCATTTCTATTCCTCTACTGAAGAGATTTCTGACCACAACTACTTCATCATTAGAAACATTGCTACGTCATGCCAGAGAGTTTTCAGTCTGAGCATTTATTTATTTAATCTTTGTACCCCTCTGAGCTAACATCCTCTTTGCATTTAATAGACAGTAGCAGGGCATGTTAAATAAAGGCTGTGTTCTGCTGAAACTGCAAGATGAAACACAAGAGCCCTCCTAACTTCAGGGAGTTTTGTAGAGAGAAAATAGGAAGTGAAACAACTTTAAAAAATGCACACTTTTGTAATGCATTATAGCCATCATTGCTTTTGCCAAAACTTCACTTGTAAGAAGAACCATCTGTGGATTTGATTTCTATGTTTCTCAGCCATAAGTCAATAGAGGACTCAATCTTAAGGCACAAGACCTATAACATGCAGCGTGAATCATCTCTTGTCTGCATATAAGATAGGATATATAGATAACATGCCTAGTGAAAGCTTTATCACCAAGGAAACACATTCATAAGCATTGAATCTAGCACCTTTACATTTACAAGTCACTTTAAAAAAGTGCCAGCTGTAAATAAGTCCATACTCATAACCAGAAATATGTGGTATCTATCACCCATGTCTACTGTAAGAATTACTCATTGCCTAAGAGTGGCAGTGGGCAAAGCCCATTTGTAAAAGTTCAGAGCTTCTGGAGATTTGGAGTCTGATCTACCAAAAGTTAATTGTTGCAGAGAGATAATAATTTTTTGGTAATTATGTCCAACCAATTCATAAGTAACCCATCACAAAATACATTTTATCTAGTGCCACTTGCTATTTCCTAAAGGTCACGGAATCTCTTTTCCTCACCTCTAACGGCTCACCTTTCCCGGGTGCACTATGGGGAAGCATAATTCCAGCAGAGTGGAAATTCAGTCAGCAAATGAGGCATCGACATAAATATTCATGGAGGAAAAAAAAACTTTTGAAAAAATGTTGAGAAAAGAGAGCAGGTAAATCACAGTACTCTCGAGAGACCACTAAGATATGCACTGACAATTTACATGGATTTGCTTAAAATTTTGTCTACAGAAGTATTACCGTACGTATCGACTCACCAGATTTAGGGCGTCTCTTGAACACTGGGCACTTGACAGAGGACAGAACAGTTGCCCAGATGGCATGTGGCACCCATGTGTCATATCCTTGATTTACAGTCTGGGAATTAGTAAGGGAAATTAGTCCGTATATTACTCATGGAAATGCTTTTCTCCTGGTAAATATGCAACAGTTGCTCAGTTTTTTTAAACACAGATTTGACTTCCTATCTAGGATTATCTCCCTTTTTCCTACTTCGCAAATTACGGACCTGATATGAATGCAAGCCATGGGAGAATCACATGACTTCACAGGGACTTTCTGCATGTACAAAGTTAATTTTCTGCACAGAACATGCACCGGACATCGTCCCACGGTACAGTCCCAGAAGAGAAGGAATTTGATGCTATGTGCCTTTAGAAAGCCAGCTCTGAAATCGCACAATATACTTAGAGTATTTGGGTCCCTGCAGTTAATCCTACAAAGATACTCATTCATAGATATCTTTCTTTAATTGAGAATACTCCAAACTCAACTCACATCTGGCTTGTATCTGTTTCTACGAGGCTAAATCAGTACAAATAGATGGAGCAATTTGCCAGCCCAAGGCTCAAAACACCAGCAGTCATAACAAAATCCAGTGCCAACAAGGCTCCGCGATGTAAAATATTAGAATCTAGCACCAAAATTGGACCATTCAGTGAGGAATAAAATACAAAGGCTTATTTTAAAGACATTGACCACGAAGAAAAAGAACACCCACTTGAGGGTAATGATGCAAACTTGAACTTTCACACCAAATCTCAGTAAATATTACTGCACTGTAATTGAGTTCATTGGGTTCCACAAGTACACCCATACTTCCTGGATGATTTCCATCGGCATTACGCAAAGGAAACTATTGTCTACTGGGAGGCTGTCTATGCTAACCCGAAGCACATTCTTTTTAAAATGTTTATTTCACACCACTTTGCAGCTTTTCAGCTCTCGGATCCCCTCTAATGAGTGACCAGAGAGCCAGAACATACACACCTTTTAAGCGCACAAAATGAGAGGCAACGTTCGAGTTTCCTCCTTTTTTTCCCTTTTTCTTTTTCTAAAGAAAGCCTTTCATTCAACCCTGATGCCATAAAAGAAGGTGATGTCATAATTTATGATATTAAACCGGTTACTAAAATGTCATTACACAAGTGATGTTCTAATTGATGATGTTAAACTGGTTAGCAGCAAAGTGTCAAGTGTCACTTTCATGACATAAACTGCCAGTTATGATTATATAATATCAATTATTCTTTGGAAAACTGCATTAGATCCCTTATTTCTGAACCAACGTAGTTGAGGCAGGTTCATATTTTTTTAAACACTCTTCATCCAGTTCTCATTATTAGTGGTAAAATATACTCTGGATGCAGTTTAGACTTTCATATCTTTCCTTTTGAAATATAATACCTATCTTTCCCATTTGCCCTTTCCGCTGCCATCAGATCAACAGCAAGTGACAAAGAAAGCAATGAGATACATTTTACAACCTTAACTGAATTTGCATTGTTCTCTAATCTCACAGAAACCAAACTTTTTTGCTGAAGGTAGACAAAAATAACAAAACATAATTTTAACAGTAAGTTAAATATAGAACATTTGGATTTGCTGACAGGATGCTGGTTACTACAAGCCCTGCTTTGACGCTCGATTCCTAAAGCTTTAGTGTCCAGCTGCTCTCCAAATTCCACTAAATCTTGTTCAGGCACAGAACCAAAAAAGCATATTAGTATCTGAAATGCATGTAGCCAAATCTTGAAAACCTAATCCCTTTTAGGGGTAGTTACAAGGAAAAGCAACAAGTTTAGTTCTTGTATACTCTCAGGGTCCAACAGGGCTAGACTGATTCACTGCTGAAGCTGATCTTATCTAGGAAGTTTATAATATTTCCTTATGTCAGAGCTCCATTTTGTTACTTGCCGTCAGTGACACATCTCCAGCTAACTGTCAAAGCTGTTCAGAGATGCCCTGATAACAAATTAGATGCAACATAACAGGATGAGATTTTTACAGGCATTTCCCAGCTGCAATTGCATCTATTTTATATGAGGACAAGTATGGCCACATTAACAAAAAAGCATCATGCAGGACTATCTCTTGGTCAAGACTGTCAGTGGATTCCAAAGTAAGAGTAAGAGTTTCAGTAAGAGGACTGTTCCAACTGATCAGTGCTGGTACATAAGGTAACAACGGCATAGAATTACAACAGAAGGATAAATGTGGTACACCCACACACACCTACGCTGACTTAGAGAAACAGTAAAGACTGCAAAGACAGTAGATCTGCATGAGCAGTCAGCAGCAGGTCCAAAACAGACCTTCCATCTCAAGGAATGAGTGCAATCTCAGACAGCACTAAGGGCAGAGCACTTCTCTGAAAGCAAAACAGAACAAATCAAACCACATTTGGCTCTAGCAATAGACGGATGAGTCCTGGAGTTTGGATCAGCCACACTACCATGTTCATAAAGTCCATGAGAAGGGTAGCCTGCTCCGGCAGACGTACTTGGTTTAGAGCAGCAAGTAGCTCTAGTATAGGCAACAAAACAGGTCACACCATAATTCTCTTAAATTACTCCGCACTCACGCCAGTGATGTTTTATACTGAAAGCCAGGAGTGGAGGTGGCTAAAAGGACCACACTTCACTCTGTTACTCACTCTTACTAACTTGGACCAGATCTGTTGCCACATTTCAGGGAGAGGTCTGGGAAGACTGATCAAAGGAGCTGTGGAAGATCCCAGGGAGAAACTGCAAAGAGGCAAGGGAGAAACACGCTAAGAAACACTCAGAAACACACATGTGATTTTCATTAGGCTTAATGGAGATGCTGGAAATTAATCTGCAGGGCAAGGGTTTGTGAACTTACCTCATGATTTCATCCATGCAAAAAGAATCTGTTGTCTTCTTTTGTGTCTCTTGTTCTCTATGTGGTTTTGCACGTAACGGATTTTGGTATTATCCCACTTTCTCCATCTTCCTAAAAATCTCAGTGATGATTACAGAGCTGAGCTGTCCAAACAGAACAAAACGAAACAAAAGGAAAAAGAAAGAACGGAAGAAAAAAGGGAAGAGAGAGACTCAGTATTGATTACCCGCAAGTACCAGGTATTTTATTGCTCACATCTCTCCAGATAGCGTTCCACCTGGCAGATCTGGGGGATATAAAAATTCCACGACATAGCAGACCTTTAATGCGGGTGACCAAACAGTGCCAGAACTGTGTTTATACTCTTAACCTGCTATCACGTCTTCTCTATTCTCATTGGAATCAGTAAGTATTCTCTGTTTTGCTACAATTCTTGAAAATATGCTTTCAAGCCAGGGAGAGCTTGCATCAGGCACGTAAGTGACGCTTCACATCAATCTAATTTACACAACAAGTCAGATAAAAACTAAGCTCGAAGCGTGCACACTTGTCGACATGACAGAATGTTGAAATCCTGTGAGACAGATGCTTCTTACGAGAAAGATGAGGACAAAAACTCTTTCGAATCCTTTATAGGTTGAACCCACCTATCCACGTAGTGGTTGCACTGCGGAAACGCAGCCGTAACGCACAGCAATGATGATCAATCTGCAACAGAGCCCCAGCTCATAAAAGCAGTTCTCCTTCTAACATTTCATTGAAGCTGGAAGAAGGAATTCCGACTCTGGTGGTTTTTTTAAGTTATATTATAATTTATAATTGCTTGTTAATTAATGTCAGATCACAGTGGAATTCCTATGGAACTGTTTAGTGGATTCTCTGTAATTACCAGTTATAATTATATATCTCACTGGAATGAATAACACAGGAATTCCAATAAGCGATGATGACCTTGGAAGACTTCTTTAACTAATAAAATCTCCATGTGTCCTGCGTGCATCTGAAGGAATTTTAGAACAGTGGTCTCCACCTGGAGCAGACAGTATTTTCCACGATTCAAGATCCCTCTTTGTGCATTAAGCAAAAAGAAAAAGGAAATAATAATTTTTGGCATTCTCTACTGATATGCCTGCAAAAAGCCATGAAACTCTCCTCAGCTGAGAGAGACACATGCAGCCACACAGCAGAGGACTGCCACTTACTGCTCAGGTTGTCATGGTCTGAGCTGCGCTTACCTATTTGATTGAGGATGAGCTGACTGGAGCTGTATGTGTTCACTGCTAATTAAGTGTACCCATGGCAGTTTGTCCCACATGCTGTTGCATATATCCATGCCTCCCTACGCACCCATGGGTGGAGAACTATAGTCAAAAAAGCTTTACGCTTGTACCCCACAGATCAAAAGCTGATGCGGTGTGTACGCTGTTATCAATCTGTTATCTTTCTTCCTTCCTTCAGATTATCTTTTGAGTTGGCTGAAATGAAACAGCAGCTGGGAAAAGCTTAGCCAAGCAAAGTGCCTGCCATGAGGAAGCAGGCCTGGAAGAAAAGTTCCTTCTTCACGGCACACGAGTAATTTGTACGTTCAGCCCCTGCTCCCTAACACTGACACTGTTTTCCTCCGCTCTTTGCATTCTTCCCCAGCCCTCAGTCTCGTTTCTCCGTGCCTTGCTCCTTGCGGCCCCGCACTCCTCCCCTTGTCCTGTGCACAGCTGTGGGGATCTGTAAACCTGCCAATTTGCACTTTGTAAAAACTTGTTGCAAATCTGATGGGTTTCCTCTCGTGAGCCAAGAAAGCCAGGCTTCCAGCATAACTGATACTAACAAACTGACAGAGGAACTATGGCCCTCACCTAAAATAAAAGACGATCACAGTGAATTAAAGGTCATGTGAGAGAGAACTATGCAGAGGAACACTAGGAAATACGAACAAATGCAATCCAGGCTACAGTAGAGTTAAACCAGAGATGAATTTGGCTAAATAAAACATAAGAAACCTATTTCCTGTACTAATTACTCCCTTTCTTAGAGAAGTGTAATGTTGGCATCAGCCTTCATTCTAAATTGCACCGCAAAACCCCAACACTTAACAGTGTTTTAGCATACACATTAGGCAGGCATTTCGCAGTTCCTATTTTGCCTAGCTGTTGTTTATTTGCTGATGAGTTTTCAGGGTAGGTTTTTTCAAGAGGAGAGATGCTCCTTGAACAGCAGAACTGGCAAGGAAAATCACGTCTGGGCTTCAAGAAGTAAGCACGCCATCAAATTTATCTGCCCATTTGCTTTTCATTCCACTTTCCAAAAGCACTCCTTTAGCAAAGGCAGGCCAACATCATCAACAGGGCAACTACCCGGCACAGACCAGGCTTTCCATGTAGCGCACAGGTTACACGCTCAAGCACTCGGGCAAAAGAAGAGAGAGTTTCTACTCATCCGTTCTGTCGGCAACAGAACAAAAACTACAGTACATTAGCAACAGACTTTCATATGGACACTGGAATTAATCAGACTCCAGTTTGCCTTCCCTTAAATCACAGGGTCATGCTAAGGTGGGGAGAAGAATTTGCAGTTGCATCTTTGTGGGGCTGCATTCCTAATTCTGCCAGAGATAGAGAAGTCCCGGTGTTTCAGCTTACTGATTATCACAATCACCAACAGACACACATACATATTCAGGGAAAGTGTTCGAACTCTCACATTTGTATTCATTTTACTTTGACT
>JANHGO010001354.1:0-15639 GCA_024606505.1 Aquila spilogaster
AGAAAATGTCACCGGTATTATTCACCCAGCTGCACTCTTATGTCATATTTGCCTGAGACAAAGTTCTCCCATGTACTGTAATTTATCATAATATTTAGAATGAATATGAAATGGTGGTGATATTCAACAGCACTTTCCACACCAGGCTCCTCATCCAGCCTGGAGCTGCTGCCCCACCCGTGGGGCCAACTGGGAGCTGCTGGATGTGCTTCAGCTCAACCTGTCCCAAATCTCCTGCGGGTGTGGGGTGCAGGCGGGCAGAGCCCTGCACTAGGAACAGGATGGTGGCGGGGGGGGGGTGTGTGCAGTGGTTGGACTGTAAATCACCTTTGCTTCCTGCTGAGTTCCAGAGCTGCCAGAGATCAGTTTGCTTCGAGCTGAAGAAAAACTGTCTAAGCAAAGGTGGGAAGAGTCTGCTGTTATGCATGATCAGCTTACGCTGCAATCAGTGCTTCTTTTTCTTTCTTTCTTTTTTTTTTCTTTTTGAAATATCCCTTTGCAGAGCAGGTTCCTCTCTGCTCTCTCCTTTGAGTTAAACCTTCCACCACTCCCATCCCTGCCAACACCCATTGGTTATGAGTACTGCAGTGAAATCTAATCAGAGCGGAGATCAACTCATTACCCTGAGAAGTAAACGTGTCTCTCAGACAAAGCAGCAATTTTGTCTGAGTCACTGCAGCATCCCCGAGTGTATCCAAAACAATCAAAAGCTGGCTAAACCAGTCCCTTAGTAGCAGAGCCATCACCTTTTCCTCCTGCGCAGTCCCAAGGACTGCTCTACTTGCCCTGCTCCTGGCAAGGAACCCTCCTGCTCCTTTGTTCCCATGGATAATAATTTAAAGAAATGCTATGGCCCAAGTGCTCAGGGGTTTCCTTTTCACTACAGGACTTTGAAACATAGCAAGAGGAGGGACATGTTTAATTCTTTGGACTAACTGGCGAAGGGCTGAAAATGGTGCAGTTTTCCACGTAGATGGGGATACACAAGGCAGACTTGGGTGTGCTCGTGCAAAGGAACATAAACAGGAGGAGAAAAAGCGTTACCATAGAAATGAAGAGCTGCCCGTGCTGACATCGTTTGTCACATCAGCATCACCGCGTATTGTTCCAGCCCTCGATACTGCAACAAACGTGATGGTGCCTTCGGGTGTGCAGGTGTTCCAATGCTCAAAGCTACTTCCTACTGCCATGCGGGAGAACTGATACTGAAGTCTGATAAAGGCCGGCAAAGTTTTGGGGTGAAGGCCGAAAAAGTATCTGCAGTGGCACCCAGGAAACAGCTCTGTCCCCGGGACACCAGCCAGCCCTGCCTCCTTTCCCAAAGCCAGAGGATGGAGAGGGATGGAGAGGGCTTGTGGGAGACCTGCAGATAAACACCTTGTTGGGAAGCCAACTGCTTTTAATTCCTTCCTCAGTATCAGCAACTCTGGACCAGTGCCAGCCTATAACCTAGCTGAGAACCTTTCCCTTGAATGGGATTATAACGCTGTCATGAGCAAAGCAACCTCATTTATGGGGGGCACACGAAGGCTGGGGGTGCTGCTGCCCTGGGAGGTGCAAAGCCAGCCCTCTTTGTTTCCCTAAAAGATCCTCACTTATTAAAAGCAACAACACAGGCGGTGTTTCCTAACAACCCTCCCTGGGGGACAGCGGGAGTTGACAACACAAGCAATTTTCCTGCAAGCCTTGTGGAATTTGGCATTTTTCATGAAGCCTAAACTCCTGGACTCTTCTCATTAACTGAAAGTCTGAGCTTTCATTTTTTCCTAGGTCTCATGGCTGCAGAGAAAAGCTTAAAAACATGACCCTTAAGCCTCATAAATCAGAAGTTAAAGAATTTCTTTTTTAAGCTCAGCCCAAACATCCCAGTTTAAAATACATAAAAAAAGAGTGAGGAGTGAGAGCTCATGGCATTTTGGTTTTTCTTTTAACCAGGAATCTTTCTTTTTTGCAGGTAGAAGCCGGGGGCTGCAGAACCAAATCTTGATTCTTCAACACTCGGAATGTGTATTTAAGTATTTTACACATGAAAGAATACCATGCAATATACATAATGTGTATTTCAGCTCTGACCTTGTGAGTCCCTTCTAAATTGTGAAGAGAATTTATTGTCAGGACGTGGTCTCCCCTTGGCCTCTGTCAAAACTGCCAACAAAATAGGACACTCCTGGAAAGAACAGAGGAGCTGAAATCACAAACGTTGATGACGCAATCAGAACGTACAAGGCCTATAAATTAATGTACCTGATGCCAACAGCTTTCAGTCCCGAAAAGCTGTTGCTGACCACTGGCCAGCAAGCTGGCAAACGGCTGCAGAAAAGAGCTCTGTACCACAGCATGGTTTGTGGTGCCTCGCAAACCACAGAAGCAAAGAACAGGCTACAGAACTGTGTTTTGTCCCTTTTTGAATGCTGCCCCAGTAAATGATTTTCCTTGATCGAGACTTAATCCAATAAGGAAGACACAGTAAGAACGTGACTGTCAATTTCAGTTGAGAAATTTGACCTGTTGGTCGCAGAAGCAGCTTAATTTAATTAAAGCTACTTATTGGAATAAAATAAATGCCCGTTGTAGTAAGGCTCACAAACAGCTGTGCCAAGATAGCCTAAAGAAGAAAGGGAGACCTGACCCAAACTGCTCCAAGTGAGAGCAGAGGGGTCGGCTGCAGGACATGCACCTCTGCGTGCTGCCTGAGCTCCTGGGCTGCAGAGACACTGCTGGCAGCTTTGGCACCGAGCTGACAACACACCTTTCATTGCAGCCCTATGCTCTTTATTTTCTAGGAGAGCTTTGTCGGCGCTGATTATTGAAAACTGATGCTAGTCCATTGCAGACAGGACAGGTGGACTTTGAAGAGGCCAGGGGGACTTCTGCTCTGGGCACGGAGGCCTGCGCCCTGCTCCTGCCAGCACGAAGTGCGTTGCTCCCTGCAGCCCACCCCTCTCATGTCCCCATTAAATCAGACGTTGCATTTCTCTGCTCTCATGTCCGTGCAGTGTGTGGGGCTGCGGGGATTTCCCAGGGCTTTGAAGGCACGGCGTGGTGTGCTCTGCGCCCTGCGGAGAGCTGTCAGTGCCTAAGGCCTGACACAGCCTTGTAAGATTGAGCATTTCAGTGTGAGCGGTGTAAAATCCCCAAACCAAGGGGGTGAGCTTTAGGCCAAAGAGACTCAGTCCTACGCAGCTGCCTAGAGGTACTAAAGCTTGATCTTGATGCCAAAAAACTGAGTTTCCCTCAATCACTGAGACTTTCACCAGAGGAACTCTTGTAACACTCAGTTTTCAAATGCTTTTAAACAGGTCTTCAAAACCACTTCAAGTAGGCAAGTTTTCACACTCACAGGTCTAGATCTCTGTTTCAGATTTAAATGTGGCCTCAAGGAAGCAGGTTCAGAAAATGGGAGTCCCGAAGACAGAGTGATGTTTTGCCTCAGCCTGATGCTAGCACTCGGGTCTGCAATCGTGGTTCAGATGTAACTCCAGAAAGCAGAGCATTTGAATGTATATTTAATCAATGAAGCTTGAGGAAAACTGCTTAAAGAAAAGATACACGAAGAAAAAGGAGAGGATGGAAAAATAACAGAAATAATTATTTTAAAGCCAAAAAATAAAGGAGGCTGAAACAGAGCACGATAAGCATTGAAAAACGTGTCTGAAAAAGTTATGGGATTCCAAGACATGGCTTCTTCCCAAGAATCCTACATGGCATAAGCAAATCCAGATAAAGCCATTTTTAAACAGCCCCTCAAAGCAGAAATTGACAGAAGGAGCTGAACTAGAAAATGTTCGCATGTAATTCCAGAGCAGATGGATTCTAAGTCTCTGAAACAGAAGGTCTCACCCACAGAAGTTCCTATCCATCCTTAGAGTACGAGAGACAACAAAAGCAGTGTTTATAGATCTGGATGCATTTGCGTGAGTTTACCTATATGAGAATGAGAGTCTCAGTGCACACATTCAGAGATTTAACTCTCCTCATGCTGAGTGCTGTCAGCCTCACAGTGCTGTGGTTGGGGTACAGAAGGTCACTCGGACCCAACTGCAGTCAGATGGGAGCTCCTTGGTAGGACCGTGGGCTAATGAGGGACCCCATCCTGATCAGTCCCTGGACCCTTCACACTGCACTTACGACACACTGGTCAATAAAGCTGCAAAACTGGGATTTAAACTCAGAGTTCTTAAGTATGTGTATGTGAAGACGTGGGTTAGGCCCACCTCTTCCACACAGACAGCAAGTCCACTGCTGGACACCTCAGCGATCCGTTTGGGGAGGCACAGGCTAGGAAGAAGGCATGGCCAGGTGTCTGCACACTGTGTTGCACAATAACACTGGGGCTTAGGCTTGTGCAAACCTGATAGAAAACATGTTCTTATTCAAGAAATCTTCCCAGTAACAGCATTCTGTTGACCTGAAGAGCAACCTCAAGAACTGAAAACTTTAAGGCTACGTATACTCGCATATATCAGGAGGACAGATGGGGTATAAAACACCTGAGCTCACCTGGGAAGCTGCCTGGATTTTTGTCTGCCCAGGCAAACCTTTAATTGCAAGAGATGAAGTAACAGAGACTTTTCCCTCTGCGTTTCAGAAACCCCAAACTCGTCCGTGAATTTGGGTGGGTGTGGGCATCTCAACCTTTTAACAGAACAAGTTCTGAATGGGTGAACGAAACATCAGTGCCATGGGCAGGATCCTTGCCAAGGGGTGGAGAGCCTGCAATCAGAGTGACGGGGGAGTTGAATTTGGGGATTGCATTGAGCACTGGCTCTACCTGAACCGATAGATACGGATCTATTGAACTGGTTCTTCCAGCATAGCCTGAGTGCCTGGACACCTGGAATTTTGTTGCGTAAGAGCACACACATGAACAGTAAGGAGTGGCTGAATGAATAAAACACTGCAGGAGAAGCAATAATTCAGGATTCCATTTAACAGATGATGGCTTTCAGGGTTGTAAATACCTATGAAAGATTCTGCTTACAGGAACAAAAGGACTCAGTGGGATTGCTCTAAGGACTACGTTGGCAATGATGCGCCAAAACTGGTGCACACCCACACTTTATCCCTTGTACCCAGCAGCCAGGCTTGCAGAAGGATGTGGGGCAGAGCATCCCATTTCCCAACATTCAGCATCCTTGAGAGGAGAGGTTATATCCAAAAGAAATCCTTTTGGTTTTACACACCCAAGTGCGGGTTGATAACTCAGCCGAGAGCCTGAAGCAAAGCTTCCACCACATCCTGCCTGTCCTCCAGGGTGCTCAGGGCACCCAGCCCCCTTCTTCACCACACCTCAGTGACTTCGACTGCCAGCCCTTATAAACATAAACCTGCATAAATCACAGGTTTACTGCCATAAATGGAGCACCGACCACAATTGCTCTAGCTCCATACGGTAGCCCTGGCTAGAACACAGTAAGAATTCTCCCCTGCAGGGACTTTTAAGCAATTGCCAATAATTTCCCAGGCTCCCGGTGCCAATAATAAATAAATAAATAAACAAGGAAAAAATGCAAATGGAGAGGACGCATAAAAGTGCCAAGCCAAATTCAGAATGCAAAAGAAAAAAAGAAGGGGAAAAAAAAAAAAAAGCATTGAGAAGCGCAGTCTAGCCAGTAACACTTTCCAGTCCCATCCATAGCTAAGCTCAGAACAGTAATTCCTTGTTTGCAGGCCCCTCTGTTAGAAGCTAACTGTGATTGCAACTGAAGTACATTGATTAACCCAAAATAACTTTCCCTCAATTTGCTGGCTGCTCAAGAATACTCAGGAGACCTGCTTTTGTTCTGAGCTAGTCACTCAGGAGCGCTGGCTCCAGTCCTCATGCATCTATTGAAACTGAGTGAACCAGAAAACCGTCAGGAACTGCACAAGGACACATAGTACAGTTTAATTAGTTTAGAGAGAGGAGTTTATTTTTTCTAAGCATCACTTGGGCAAATTGTTGTTGTTGTTGTCTCTTTTTTTTTTATGGTCTTGTTAAAATAATTTCATGGTTGCAGTTTTTGTTCCTGTGCTTAGCAAAGCAAACTGTAACGGTTACAGCCAGTGGAGCCAAGGGGGAGGGCTGGGACAGACTCTATCCCAGTACAAAAAAAAGTGTGGGGAATTTTATCACGCTGCTTGCAAAATGATGCGTTTAAAGGGCAGAATTGTCAATGTCAGATGCGAGGGTGGAGGTACCTATTAATAAACAGCCTCTGCATTGGAAATTCTTTGCAGACTTTAATCGGGAATTTTCCATAGTAACGTCGTGTTCCAACAGTTAGCTCAGTGACAGTGGTCTAAATTCCACCCGATGGACTTTGCATTCGTCTTTGAGAACAGAAATAATATGTGTGAGATCACAGGTGCTTTGTTCCCTTCGTTAGCTAACAGTTCATGATGGCTTTCTATTCCTCTGCTTTTTTCCCCATATGTATGTGCAAGCTGGAAAAGGAAGTTAATTTTAGAATTACTGAAAGATCTGAAACCAAATCTAGACTGAGATGCAGGTTCAGACTCAGCGCCATCACCATCGCAAAAGCTGATCTGTGAGATGCTTCCACAAAATGCTGGAAATCTCACAACAGCCACTGCTCTCCTAAGTCCTGCAGTGAAGCTCTCACAGGAGTGGGCTGTAGTTTCTGGCCACATATAAACAAGCGCGTAAGCAGCTCAGCTTCTGCTCTGAGATTCAGCTCAGACCTGAGAAAATCAAATCTCAATTCTCTAAAGTGAATACTTCCCTTTGATCCAGGCTCCAACAACTGCGGGGCTTTTTCCATCTCAGGGTTAACCATACAGCCGCTCCACAGCACTGCTCAGCTCATTGCGAGTGCTGGAGGTGGAAAAGCCATGTGCCAGTCCTTCTGCCAATGCTTCCCTATTCCCTTCAAAGCTTTTGCATTCCTTCAGGCCAGTTTTGTAAGCCAGACACTGTGAACACTTCCACCTTACCCTCTCCCAGGCATGGCTACAGCTTTTTGGGCTTGGTGCAGCAGCACGGCCTGAATCCCATTCCATCCTTCTGCCATTGGCAGCAAGAGGACCCTTCAGAGTTACCTGTGGTTCCTAATAAACATTTCTGTGCCACCCACTGCAAGATGGAAGCCTAAAATGTCAGCAGTCCAGTGACTTAGGTCTGACTCGTAAGCTAACCCACCTCAAAGGCATTTCATTTGTCAGGTAGATTCTCTGACTTCTGTTCTGCCAAGTTCCACATGTGCTATGCATACCATAGGCTAAATAAAAGCTTTGATAACCCCATTACCCAAAGGATAGATCCCATTTTTTCTTCTAGTTTTCAGTTTTATAGACCAAAACTGTCTCAGCAGCGGTGTACTTCTGCTTCAGCCCCAAACTGCTTAAGGCAGGCATGTAAGCCTGGCACGTATACCAAGTAGACACTACTGGCAGTTCAGCTTGTTCATAGCTTTTCTCTAAACATTACATCCGCTCTAAACCACTGCTGAAGAGAAGACACTGGGCTAGGTGACCACCTGGTCAGATGCAAACTGCACCCTATTCTTATGCTTTATAAAGATATCTGCTCGGTATCGTATGACCTAGCAGATATCATAGGTATCGTATGACCTAGCAAGAGAAGGCTAACAAGTCAACCAATGCGAACACAATGCAGTTCCACCCAAAGTGATGAGGACAGCCTGAAAACGTGACATCTACAAGAAATGTTACCATAAGAATTTGAGATTTTTTTTCTGGTCTTGTACGCCAGGAGCTGTGCATTTGAAATGGGCTAGAAATAACAGCTAGTGGGACAACCTGGTGTAAATACAGTAAGTTTCCTGTGGCTCTATTTCTTTTTCAGGAGCACGTATTAACAAATTCAGCAGCAAACTCAGACCCTGCGTTCAGCAAAACTTCCATGAGCAGCTTAAGGAGTGATTGACGGGTAATTTTCCAGATCTCAACAATAATAAGAACAGCAACAACATGAAAGGATCCAGCAGCATTTTTGTGTGGCAATGTTTAATGGCTCAGTGTCCTATTGTGACGATTGTTCCCCGGGTCTGCAGGGAGAGCTGGTTTTAATCAATGGAGCCCTTTGGAATCAAATGCAGGTATTTACTGGAACGCGACACACAGACCAGTGTTTGTCTAGCTAGCAGTCTGCCTGTGTCAGCTAATGCTGTTTGGAAGGGGTTTCTGGCTCTGACAAAGAAATGGATAACCAGACATTTCCTCATCAGCCCATCTAAAATCTGAGAGGGGAGTGCATCCATGAATGACGGGGAGGCTCTCTGCAATCAATACAACAAAGTCAGCCTCTCAGTCTCAGCAAATAAACAAAGCCCTGATCCCAGGTCAACCCTCCGATTTCCAGCAGTTTAGAGGAGTGGAGAAAACAAGCTTGGGATTTTCAGCATCTGGCTGTGTCCTCAGTTCTCCTCCTGGCACCTTTGGGAACTCCACCAGCCAAGGAGGTCAGGAGTGCTGGCTGCCCACCCAATGGTGAAGGCTGGGAACCCATCACAGATTAAAACAACAGCTATGAGAGTCCCAAGACTCTTCTTTTCACAAAGAATGATTATCTCCTCTTTCCAAGCACGGTGACATGCCCACGGTCAAACACGGAAGTGACAGAGCCACAGTGACAACCTCCGGCTCTTGAGGAAATGCCTAATCCAACCGATTGCCACAGCAGATTATCTTCATGTGACACACTGCACCATTGCCCTGTGATCTCTGCCCAGAGAAACAAACTGAGAAGAAGCTGAGTCACAGTTCCTAACATCGATTACCCTGGCACTGCTGTGTAATAGTGCTTATTATTGCTGCTTGATAAGGACATGTCCCATTTCTCTTGTGAGGCACCTTTGGACTCTGGCTACAAGCAGACTTGTAAAATACAGAAATGAGCATCCCTTATATCTTGTAAGTGAAATCACACTGGAGTGAAACCCTGTCTAATTCCAACAGTTGTTACTAGATTTTTAAGCCATGCATTGAAGGAGTATTTCTGTTAGTTGGGAGAGTGATATGACCCCAAAATCAGAGGCTATGAAATCTTTTCTATTTGCACAGCTTCTGCCAAAAGTGCTTTATTAGCAGGTTACAAGGTCTCATGGGCTGGAATTTCTGCAGTAAATTGCATTCAGGCCAAGCTCACAAATCATTAGCCATGCAATCTTGTTTATCCTGCTAGGACTTGGTAGTTTGTCCTGTTACAAAATCAAAGCGGCAAGGTTGAATGGTTCCAAGTGAAAAGCGTAATGAGTGAATAAGATTCTCTGAGGAGAGAAGAGGCGACTTGAGGGACAGTCATTAATGTAAACACGGCTGGGAGATAGCATATGAGATAGCCCTGTTGAGGTGTTTCACCTCGCAATCACACCACTATTACTCAGGGCTGACTGTTTATTCACCAGCGTGCTGGTGAGTTCAGTCCAGATGGCAGCAGCCCCTGAATCAGGCGAACAGCAAATTTTATTCTTCCACTTGTACGTGTGATTCAGACGTGCACAAAATGTTCCCCAGGAAATGAAGCGCACTCCAGGCCGGGGAGCTGTGCTGGTGGGGTGGCCAGTCACAGAGATTGGCTTATAGAAAGAAGATGGTGATGGTGATTCCATTAGCAAAAGCTCTCTAATTAATATATATTAATTGAAAGCTGCCAGTGCAGCTCAGCACAGCTCAGCATAGAGCGTCCATGTAAAGAGGTGTCCTGAGAACCAGGCATGCCAGTTTGGAGATCCTCTCCTTACTCCTGCCACATCCTTCACACCACTTCTCAAGCACAGACACTATTTTTGGTTACTTCATTTAATGCTGACATTCACAAAGCCCACCCTCTGGGCCTGTTGAGACCTTGTATAAACTGAAGTATAACTAAAATAACTTCTAAAAGCCAATGTCTTTCATATCCTTCTGCATCTGTCACTTGCTGTACTTTGATAATATTCTCTGGTTTAAAGCCTGCAGCCACTTTTTCTGGGAACAGCACTGAGATTCTGGCAGCCCATCACCCACCGCAGATTGTCAAGGCACCGGATTTGCAAACACTTCATAGGCTGAAATTTATTTGCTGATGTTCAGCAAACTCTTCTGCCTATCAGCTGAATCTGGAAAGCAAATCTGGACCAGGAGAGAGCAACGAGAAAAAGGAAAGGTTGATTTTACCACGGAAATGTTTTTCTTTCCACTTCCAAGACAATGTTTTTTAAGCTCAGGCTAACTTTGCAGAACCCAGAAAATCACCAAGGCGACGCTAAATGTCACGACTGGCTAACAGCAAATGAGCCATTGCAGCACTGCTCACGTGAGCAGAGCTGTACTACCTCTGCAGTGTGTGAGCAGGGAAAGCCACATACAGCTCCATGTTGTGTTCATCAGTAATTACACAGAAAGCAACACACTGTGCCCTGACCAATAAATAGCCAGGAATGACACCGTGCCGTCCACAGATCACATACAGCTAGCAGAGGGTCAGAAATTGAGTTCAGCTCCAATGTGTAATCAGAAAACAATGGCATTTCATGAGAAAAGTCAAGAGTTTGCTTTCACTGTGGTGTGCATTAGCATTTCTTGTTCCCAAAAAGAGAGCTTCTTGCTTCTTCAGTTTGGTAGAACACCTCTGTATGTTCGCATTTACATTTCCCTCTCTGAGCGTATGGCACGCCATGTGTGAAAGACACCACATTTATGCAAGTCCCTTCAGGAACTTATTTTGTGGTGTCCTGCAAGTTCAGTATACAAAACAGACAGTCTAATTTTACAGCAATTGCACTGAAATGGCAGATTTTTATTTAAATGGTAGAAGGTACTCTTTGGATTCTCTCTGCTTGAATGACAAATGTACTGAGAATAAAAGAATGCCATGAGCAACTATTGTCATGCTTTCTTCATGGGCTCCCAGGTGTATTTGCAGCATTTGCTCTATTATGTTCCGTAAGAACACACCGAGGAAGGGGAGTTGCACATCACAGCTAATATTGGATTAGGTTCCCCTTTTCCTTTTTCAAACGCATCTCTTTGAAAGAGGCTGTATGGGGGAAAATCCATTCCTAAGGGAAATGAGAGTCAGAACCACTCTTTGAGGACTGTCAACACCAGTCAGGACTCAATTCTGCTGCATGGCACTATGAGTCCAAGTACCAGAGTGGAAAGAGACCATCTCTAAGTAATGCTTGTAGGGCCGAGGTGAAATTTTGGCTCAGCTGCTCCAAAAAGAGCACGTGCCTCTACCTGGATTCCCCTGGCAAATAACAGTATCGCAGCTCTCACACCCACCATGTGAGCCCAGCCATGACGCAGCCAAAGCCTGCACACGTGTTCATGCACCCCCAGATACCAGCCATCAGGATCTGCACCAAGGCGTGATCGGGCCCTGAACCTGCATCAAATCATGTTCCAATACACAAAGAATAATCGACATCACAGGCCAACTGGCATCAGGCAGGATGGGAAAGCAAGAGCAACTGCCAGCTCTGATGCACTGCAGCCTTATATTGCATGAGCCACTGCACAGCTAATGTGGCTGTGTGGCTCTGCTGCTCCAGAAAGAACAAGCGGCAATGAGCACTGCAGATAAAGGTGCCTTCAAACAGCAAATTTTCAAGAAAGTCATTATTTCAGGGATTCAAACATAAAGGCATTGCAAGGACGAACGTGGAGAAATGTAACTAAAGCTCTGGTTTCATGGAGATAGAGGCAGCGGATGTGCTGCGCCCTCACTCCCGGCAGCAGCAGGTGCTGGTGCTTGCACAAAGGTCCAGGGGTGGGGAAGGCGGGGGGCAGAGGGAGACACGTGCACGCAGAAGCCATAAATTAGAGCCCTTCAGGCAGCAGCAATGAGGCATGGAGCCAGCAGCCAAACGAAAGGTTACCACAAAATCCCACAGGGACGAGTGATGCTGGTGCTTGGCTGCGAGGTACGGACTGTGACTGGGAGAGATTGGGCAGCAAATCCATCACCAGCACAAGTGCTGGAGGAACAAGAGCTATGGGACTCATTTTGTGAAGCACCCCAATGTACAGCACTGGCTATAGCGCAGGGATGTTTTGCTCAGCCAGGCACAAGAACTGAAAGGAAGGAACAAACCAACACCGATGCTCCAAAGCCTGAAACACAGAGCTGGTTTGTGTCCCACCACGACGCCCCACGTCCTGCTGAGCTGCACCTCAGCTGCCAAGCCCTGCTGTGTGCAGCTATTCTGGGAGCTAGAACAAAAGGCAGAACCGTATCCTCTCGCAACGCAAATAAATACCTCCACAATTGTTCATGAAGGTTTCCCAGCTGGGGAAAGGTTACGCTGTCCATGCACCTGCTGTGGGTTCCCCCGTATGTGGAAAGAATTTGCGGGGTGGCTGCAGGGTATTGGCTACCTGGCAGAGCCACCACACAGGAATGACATTCTCAAGACCAGGCTGGGCTTTATGGGTGGATCTACACAGCAAAAATGCATGTGCAATGCACATCGGAGCCCTCTGCTTCATGCCTCAGATTTATGGTTAAAGTAAACACGCGCTGTCTCTGGGGGAATTTGAGGCTAGTTGCTAAAGATGAGTGAGTAAAGGGTCTGAGGGCATAGCAGAGCACAGTTCAGAGCACACTGCAGTGCCCTTGGCGTGGGTCTGCGCTGAGTGCATGTTTCTGGGAGCAAGAAGCTGCAGCCAGAAAATGCATCTCTTCCACACATGTCCATGAGTTTCAGCTGCAGTGGCAGTTCACCTCTGGTCTGAGAGCAAGGAGCAGGAAAAGGATTGGGCTCTTTTTGGCCTTATGGAGGCTTTGTGGTTTTTATTTTTTGAACTTCTATGTGACCCTGAACTGAAGCATCATACACTAACAAGGTGGCTTCTTAAAGAGGTGCCTTCATAAAGGGCAGGCCTGTGTGACAAAGTTAATCCTGTGGCTGATAGGAAGAATAAAGTATTGATTTGTCTGTGTTTTTTAAATGGCTTGAAACCGTGATATGATTCTCCCTCAAAGCAGAAATCCAGCCTGTATTTCATTATTATAGAAGGGGAGAGAGAGAGAGAGATTCCTGCAGAGATTATTGTATTTGTGAGACTGGCTTTTTTTTCCTCCCTGCACATGAACAGCCCATGTGAGACTAAGTACTTTCCATGTGACTAACTCATTCCCATGCTTGCTGTGTAACAGGGCATTTAAAGCATCAACAGGCAAGGTCACAGCCTGTTTGTTGATGATAATGTGAGGACAAACACTGCAGAAAAGATGAGGATTATACAAGCACATGTATGTTGCCCCACATCTGTTCCCTTTTGGGGAGATGCTGGGTTTGCAGGGGACTCACCTCCTCCCTGTCCCTCTGTGCTCTCTAATGGATGAGATACAGGGAAGCCACACAGCAGCTGCAGGGGAGGAAAAGCAAGCAGAGCCGGGTGCCTGTAGGTATCAGTGGCACTGCATGCACAAATATGGACACCAGGGAGAGCATCCTGTGTCCTGCAACAGCTCCAGTGCATCCTGCCCTCCTCCAGGTGCTGAGAGCTTCTTAAGATGCCCCCTTAATATTTACTGTTTAGATTAACTCGATCTGTATAATGTGTACTCTGTGCTTGGAGTCTACCCGCCCTTTCTCTGTGCAGCTCTTTGCTTTGGACAGCAGCTCTGAGCAGGTAAGGGCTGAGTGATCCCCTGCAGTAAAAGCAGAAGGTGGGCTGGTTCCTGTGCTGCCTCAAGCTGGGATCTAAACAGATCTACATTTTGCTTTCTTTCTTTTGCTTTTAGTAGTTTTCTGCAGCTGAAAAGAGCAGACAAATCAGATTAGTGTACACATTTTGGGGTTATGAACCTTCTGGACAGGCATTAAATTTTTAACCTGAACTGCTGTCATTTCAGTAGGAAAGCTAATTTGACAGAAAGAGAGGAGCAGAATAATCAGAGCAGCCCCCCCAGCAATGGATCTACAGGGAACTTTGAAAGTTCCTTGGCTCGGATAGGAAGGAGATGTCCCAAAGCTCAGTTGACTTCAGGTCAACAGAAACAGGAGGTGCAGCCTCAGGCAGCGTGCAGTTCTTGGCTTTATGTCCAACGTACTCCCATTACTGCAGCAACAACATTAAATGCTCTTTTTTTTTTTTTAATGACTCCTGGAACATCTTTTTAATCTTTTTTTAACCTCAGAGCTGTACAGAAAGTGACAGCACAGGTCCACTCTGCAGCTCTCTCCTGGATGTTTATCACTGCCTGGGCAGAGACTGCAGGCTGCCCTGGGGAGAAGCCCTGACGTCTCCGGTTCTGGAGGACAAACGAGTGAGTGGGCAGGAAGCAGTGAGAGGCGAACATTTATTGATCCACTGCTGGAAGTAGGAATGGGCTTTGCAGCATCGCTGACAATGAGGAGCCACTTGTGCTGATTGAATAAAGTAAAACGAAGAGGAACAGATAAATAGCTTCTAGCAAAGAGGTGAAGGTGCTCGAAACGCACGTAACACAGATCCTGGTCTGCAGCACTTCTACTTTAGATTAAATTATAAGGTAGTCAAATGACATGTAACAGAAATTCATGAAAATTGTTCAGACCAAATTTCAGCTTCCTCCTGATCCATGATTTATAATGCAAGCAAATCTGTTTTCTCTCCATGTCCTCAATACACTCTGCCATTCAGGAACAACTGCATCATGCTGCAGAGGCTGCAGTATATGAACCATGCTACCGACAAATATACGGTAACAGGCAGCTGTACAGTCCTCACAGTCACCAAGTCACTAGATTAAGTGCCAGATAATTCTAGTTTTTACCAACCATTTTGATCATTGGGCTCCAAGTCAGGAAATCCAATCCCTTAGCAACTTCCTTCCACCTCAGTTCATCTAGAACCTTGGGAAAAGAGAACAGGCTGCCTACAGCTTCTCATGTGTTTGATCTACAAAAATACCTTAAACCTAGCTAAATGTCTGCTACCTACAATAGCACTGACCTGCCTGCCTGCCACCTCCCATGTGTTTCAGCTGCTGAAGGACTAGCTGTGCAGCTGAACAGAAAGGCAGTGGGCTCAGTGTAACTGCAGCAGGTTTTCTGCTCTTTGCAAGCATGCTGAGAGTGATTTGTGTCTTTTAGCTTGGGGAGTAAAACTGAAACCACCGAGGGGGTTAACACATAGGACAGAGAGGGAACTGGATGTGAAATTAAGAAATGCTAACCCTGTCACCCTTGAACACAGTGGCTGCGGCAAGGGAAAGGTGAAGTTATTTGGCAAGCAAGGAGCAAAATGAATGGCAGTTGAAAGGCAGCATTTTGATAGGCACTAATTATTAAACTGCAATTAGCACAAGGATGCAGCGATCTGTTCAAATCCCAGCTAAGCAAACAGGTAGAGGTTAAATACAAAAGCAAGTGCAGAGTTGCCAACCTTGAAGCGGAGGCACAGCACAGGCAGGCACGGCACTTTGGACGCACATCCCATCGTTTGATACCATGGGGCTTTAAAACTATTTCCTCCAATATAATGGCAGCTTCAGTCGTGTTCCTCCACCATCGGTGACACATTTCAAAACCTGAGCCTCTCGCAGCAGCAAACCAAGGTTAAAAATATTGTGCTACTGAGAGGTGTCACCTTCTCTCTCCTACAAAGCTGTTCTCAAAGCTGTTCAAGGGCTGAAAGAGACCTGGAAACTTTTCTCTTTGCCTTGAGGGTGTAGTCAGCTTGTCACTGAATCCAAAAATAGTC
>JANHGO010001354.1:15739-34728 GCA_024606505.1 Aquila spilogaster
CTTAGTACCCAGCAATAAAACAACAATCAGTGTGTGCAAACACCACATGATGGCTGATCTCTGGTGTTATGACCTTTCTGGTAGTGCGTAATCTCATCTGCCCTCACAAGTGGAGATAATTGCCAGATTAGATTAGTGTTCACATATTATATTGCATATCACATGGATACTTAACCAGTCCTATGGGTGCAGTAGGACTGGCAGAGAAAGCTCAGGCTGAGATCTACGAGGAGGGATAGGAGGCTCTGAGGACTGCCAAGGCTGCAGGAATGTCCAAACGCAGCCATCAGTGAGGTGGAGGCTTAACTCCTTATCTTAAGACACCTTCACACACTTCCCTGAGCCAAGCGGCTTCAGCTGAAGCCGATGGTCTGAAGTTCAGGAAGCAAACTGCAGAGTCTGGAGAAGGAAATTTCACATGGGGAAAAAGAATCTGAAAAGTCCAGACACAAAACCAATAGTAATAATAATAATCTTGCTGTTCCAGAGCAGGGCTATCACATGGAGGAAGCAGGGCAGGGCCTGGAGCTCTAACAAAGCCAGCCAGGGATGCTGCGCAGAGAAGGCACAGCCACAGCATTACCCGGCTTCTTGCCCAAGCTGAACACATTCCTCATCTTGAGGTTTCTTCAGAAGCCAAACTGAGACCTCATTAGAGACAGTGACCAGACAGCGATCATTTTGGGTACAGCCAAACCAGCTCAGGCTTGTTGGGTGTGTTCATGATACAGAGCCTTCCTGCATTCAAATCTAAATTCCATCCACCAGACAGTTTGGGATACAGGTCCCTGCATAAGCAAATGTTCGCAAAATTGTGAGAGGAAAAGTCTGCCACCCATTAGTGTGAACTCTTAATGGCAAGGGGAGATGTGCTCAATATGCTCACACCCACTCCATTGCCACCAGCCCTTGCACTGGTGACACATGGCCAACGAGCAGACAGACTGACCACAGAGTCCTTCCTAAGTCCCAAAATATAACGCTGCAAATGTAGGCTGCCTGTGCTCTTGATAAGGGCTGTCCTGGATAAATCAGATAGCCTGTCTGTGAAACACAGCTTGTTTCTGCTGACAGAAGTTCGAACAGATGCTACATGGCTTTAGCTCTGAAGATATGCGTTTCCTCTCTGCCTAACTGATACACTACTTGAAACTTGCCTATGTATTAGGAGATACACAAGGAAAATAGATTCCTTTTCCAGTCTGCTCTTTTGAATTAGAAATTCCTTGTTGTTTTATTTTGGGGGGAAAAAAACCTGTTAGATGCAAAGGAGACCCAGCAAATTCCTAAACACATCATCTCTCAAGAAAACCAATACACCTGAATGTCATGAAGAGAGCAGTTTAACAGACAAAACTTTTGCTGTAGTGGGATTAGTGCCAGGTCTTCACAGTCTGGGTCCACTGGGAGTATCCTCTACAGCAACTGCAACCTGAAGGCAGCAGAATGCCTAGCACAGTTATGGCAGTGAATGGGAACTAATTAACACAAGTTGTATAATCTTGTCTTTCTTTTTTTAGTGATCTATCACCAGATCATGAATGTACCAGGAACAAACTAACAGAGCCTTGCAGACTTCTAGAGAACATTAGCATCTTCATTTTACAAAGGGCGAAACAGGCACTAAGACTTGAGCTGATGCTAATCATAGACAAAAAGATCTCTGGCTTCCCATTCAGCCAGGGTTTACCCTTAGGAGTTATAAAGAACCATAGCAAAGTCTTAGCACAGCTGGTGGGCAGCCAGTAGGGAGCTGTAGCTCCAGGAGCAGAGTGCCTCAGTCACAGCAGACCAGCCCTGCTTTCCACCTGAGGATAGTAGCTTCCTCCACAAAACTTCCACCTTGAGTCTAATCCTGTTTGTGAAGTCTTCAAAACACATGGTGTTAAAAACCTATTTTGTATCTCCCCAAATACCTGTGTGTATCAAATGATCTGAGGAGAGAGATGGAACAGAAGTGGCTTTAAAATGCCGGTGTCTGCATCACCTCATAGAACCTGATGGCAAATTCAATAGCATATCTTGCATGGAAACCTGTCTGCAGGTGGGTGAGTGTTTTGCTATAATGGAAAGAGAGTGCATTTGGGAAGGAGGGGGCAGGCAGCCTTCATTTGTTTGGTTTTGATTTGTTTTGTTTTTAAGATGAAGGGGAAAATACACCTGCCAAAGAAATGAACCTGGGCTGTGAATATATGAAACTCACAGAAGGAAGGAAACATTTGTTTAGCTCCCTTTCTCTTTATGCTACACCTGGCTGCCAGAACTACTGCAACACTTCTAACAATCCTACCAGGCTATTTGCATTTAAATCGCTTTTCCTGGCATTATGTAAATCCCTCATAGAGCTGAAGTTTTCTGTGCCTCTGCAGGCTGCACCCTGTGCCTTGCTCCCAGCGCGGCCCCACTCTCCTCCCAATGTTCCACTGGGTTATGCCAGCGCCGCATGAAACTATGTATGAAACTCCAGATCTTAGGGGTTTGGACCTGAGACAACAGAGGTGATGCATGTAGACTTCTCATATCTACATAACAAAACTGCATTACGAATTAATTCATAGCTGGATATGAAAGAGAGCATGCACTTAGATCCAACGTTCGCAAACTTCAGAAGTGTTTTTACAAGGGAGTATTTCCAAAGTGACTCTTCTGTGGTATTTCCAGGACTGTCCATTTAAGGATTCTGCTGCCTTGGACAGCATGAAGGAAGGCTGGCTGCTGCCTGCACCAGTCAGGAAGTTGTGTGGATAGTTCTAAATACAGAAGGTTACATTTTTCCCCTCTGAGAATTTGAGAGAAATGAGTGTGGAGTACCAGTTCTGCAGCTCTAGCTCCAGTCTAGCACCAAACACAGAACTCTAATGTGAAAACACCTTCATTTGAGCAAATACTTGATTTCATGCTGAAATTCTGTAACCTTGGAATGGTGGTTGAAAGGAATAGCATAACAGCAATGCAGTCTAAAAATTGCAGGCCAAAGGCAGATACAGGGCAATATCAGCTGTGCCTTCTGTGGCCTTTAAGTAAAGATGGAGAAGTGGGGAGCAACCAGAAGATGGGGAGCAAATTGTCTCTTCCTGAATTAGGAACTTGCCTAGAGACCTCTCCAGCCCCTACTTAAAACACCATAGCACCAAAGCTTTCCTAATTAGTGTCATACAGCACCTACAGACTGCAACCCAGAGGAGACATAGCATGGGGAGGCTACGGCTCAAACTCTTTTGATAGCGAATATTCAGGCACTCTTGATGTGCTTCACTGCTTGGCCAGGGGGACCTTTGCAACACAACACCGTTTGCCAATCTCACATTACCCAGAGAATGGCCATGTGTCAGGGACATTCCCAGCTGGTCGGTGGGGTGGGCTGCTTCCCATAACAGCAGAACAGGGACACACCAGCAGAGACCTGGGTGGGAGCCAGGGCTTGGATACACTGCCATGAAGTGATCCAGATATTTGGGTAGGTGCAAGCACCTTAATTTGGAAAAAGAATTAAAACCTTGTTATTATATCCTCTTAATTCCTTCATAAATGAAAGAATAAATGTCACAGCTTTGACAGCAGACACCCCATCAGAGCACATCCCCTGGCATGTGGAAGTCCTATTAAACACACCATTCCACAGCCCTCCGGTAGCTGCGATGTACTTTTCACCCTGCACGCTACGTAATATCCCCTGGATTTATGATAAGGTTTAGTCTTTTCCAAGCAAATCACTAATGTTTGTCAAGTACTTGGAGATCATCTGTTGAAAGGCTCTATGGAGCCACAATCTATTATTTCTTAGTCAGAAAAACACAGTTGCTGAACAGGAAGAACAAAAGAATGAGCTACAGACCCCCAATAAGCATTCAACACAAGTTAATTTGTTCAGCAGCTGTATTTTCCTGAGACAGATTGCATATTTCCATTGTTAAAATAAAAATGTCCACTGGGCTTGCATCCTCTATGCTTTACACTGCTGCCTGCTACATTCCCAGTCTAGTCTAGTGAACAAATACAATTCCTTCAACAAATATGAGATCCACTCGACTAGTTTTGCCTTTGTCCAAGCAAAAAATGAATGAAGCCAGAAGGTACATGAGACTGCATAATATTCCCCCTCCTGGAAAAGAAAACAGTGGAAATCTGGCACCTGGCAGGGCTAGGGATGCACGAGCCATGGCTGCCACATGTCCCCAAACCACTCATGCTCAGTGCCACACCACAGCCGTGGAGGGATGGAGCTGCCCTGCAGCCCCCGCAGCGCTGCTGCCTCTCTCTGTAAATCACCCTGATGTGCCTCCTGTTCATTTTTTAGCCTGGAGGTGAATCATTTGGGAAAATCCAATAAAATCCATTCAAACACAGTTCAACTATCAAAACCTGAACAAGTCTTGGTTAACTTTTAAGTTTACCCAAGTTTGACCAGAGCTCACATGACTGAAGTGAGTGTGTGTTTGTTTTAACTCCAACAGAGTTGCTCTGAACTTAGAACCTGTGGAGAATGAGGTCCATAAACACACCCTGCATTAATGCATGGAGACACGGTGAGGGCAGCATCTGGGGGGAAATATGTCACAAAGAGCACCACGCTTTTGGGGAAATGGCAGAGGAAAAAATGTGCTGCATTGACATCATTGGCTCCAATGAGGAGGGCTACTTCCTTTGGAAAGAATTTTGAGGACAGAAGTGGTAAGATGACGATGCTGATGCCTATAGCACATCTGAAATGCAAGCTCATCCTCCAGCCCCAAAGCGTCTCATGTTTGCAGAGCAGGATGCCTGCTCCATGGTCCACGTGGGACAAGGAGGACACCAGCAGTGGGGGCATGAAGGCAGAGAGCTGTCACCACGCATCTCCTTCTGCATTCACCACTGTCAGGCAGATAAATCCAGGCTCTTCTCAGGAAATACCCAATGGGTGCTGCAAGGTGAAAGGATACAGGATGCTGAGCTACAGACACACACCCCCCAGTGTGCAGCGCATTTCTGCCACGGTGCCAGGCTCCAGGCCATTCCAAGCCTTCTCCCAAGAGGCAGGTAAAGCCACATGTACAATTCTGTGAAATTTAATTACTTTAAGGTAACGTAAGAGCCCTACATACTTGACAGCCAGCATCTGTAGAAGTTGTGCAAGAGGTGCTCTGCATTCTGGATGTGACCCTTACAACAATTCTGCCCAGCAGCCACCCACATGTAACATCTATATCTAGCCCCAGAATGAACTCTTTTTTATAATCCTGCCACAAGCTGTCAAGCAGGGCAGCCCTAGACTAGATTCTGCTGCTGGTGTAGAAAAGGAAGAGCAAGTCTCATTTTATTAAAATACTAGAGCAAGCCTGCCATATCATAAAGATTTAAAAATAGTGCAGAGTGCTGCCTTACATAAAACACTGCCCTGAGCTGCCTTCTATTCGCAGCATCACATCCCAAAATATACTGTAATCCCAGTACAGGCTGTGGACCAATAAAGAGAACTGATGCTGACATTTCAGACACACACACAAACACACTCCATCCACACCAAGACGGCATGCAAATGCAAAACAAAATGACCATTTTCTGTGCAATTGAACAGTATACCCATCCAGCCACAACAATCTTTCATTCCACTCAACTCTCACTTGCAAGCCTAATTTAATTAACTGGGTTTTTCAAAGATGCCCAAGGGAATTGTGTGCCCTTCAAAAATCACTGGGACTTGGCTTCCCCCACCATCTGTGCTTTTGAATAACCTCTTCAAACTCTCCACGCGGGAAGGAGTGGGTGCCGGTGAATACCTGGGATGCATAAGAGCCATGGGAATGGCATTGCTGGTGCCCTGCACTGTGCTTCTCTCAGTGCTGCTGTATTTCACAGAGGCTCAGCAGGTCTGTGGCTTGGTGCTCTCCAGGACTTCAGTCCCTCCTGCTCAGGGCCCCCCCCCCAGGTGCTGTCTCAGAGGCTCTGGGTGCTGCTCCCCCCCATCACTTGGGCTCTGGGGAGCCCCCATGTCTGTCCAACTGTAGCAATGACAGCATGTCAAATGTCACTGCCAAAATATTGTCATTTTTTCTTGCCTGCAGCTGCAGAGAGGCTACCAATCTCATGCCGACTTCAGCCTGTTTGTCGCCTTCCTATCCTTTCCACAAACATCATCATCTCTCTCCCTGCATTTAAACTAACCCCAAATATTTTGACAGAACCGGGATAGGAAGCAATTACGCTTGCAGTTACACTGACATATCAAAGGGGACAGCAACCTCTCAGCCTGACACAGCAGCAGCCACAACAGCATTTCTGCCCAGTTTTTATTCCTAGTTCTCCTCCAATAACTTCACCTATCTACAGTCTTCACAGGCAGTGGAGGAAACCTCTTGGTCTGACCACATGATGTGGCCGTCACATGAACCTTTGTAGCTGAACCCTCAAATACAAACTTCCAGGACACACTGGCCATACAATCTTGAGTCCAGTATCACATCACACTGTGTCCGTGACCAGCCTGGCACCAGCAAGGAGTTATTTTGGGCAGGTCGGGGTCTGCTCAGCTACACTGCATGCTGATGGATATCAAGTTAAACACAAATTAGCCATGTGCCCTCACAGCTATGAAGATTAACCATTCACTGGGTTGTGTTGGCAAGAGCAAAGCCAGAGGGCCAATTGAATGAGCCTTGCCCCTCTTGTAGCACCCATGTAGGTCCATGGCTGAGTGCTGGGAGGGAGTTCTGAGTACAGAGGGTACAAGACTGGCACAGAGACATTGGGGCCAGTATATGTAACATGCAAGGCCAGGCTGTGAAGGGATTTTTAGCATTCAAGAGGAACACCTTGGGAGGTTTGATTGCAGTCGTCCATAAGCTAAAGAGAGAGAATAAGAAAACAGAGCCTGACTGCTCTCAGAGATGGACAGGAGGTAGATAAGAGGAAACAGCCATAAGTGACAGTAAGGACAAATCTGACAGAATATCAGAAAATAATTTGTGAGAGTGTTTGCACTGCCTGGAGCATCTGTTCTACCTACATCCTTGGAGATATTCAAAGCTTGACCAGGCAAGGTCCTGAGTAACCTGACCCAACTTAGAAGCTGACCTTGCTTTGAACAGCACATTGGATGAGATGACCTCCAGAGGTCCTTTCCAACCTGGATCATTCTATGATTTTCTGAGCTTTTTCCAGACGTGGAAGTTATCTTAAGAGCACTTCTCTCAAAACTTCAGCTAGAACTGTAGAAGCTCTCCAGAGGCTGTATCAGTTCTGATAAGGCGTCTTATCCACAGCTGACTTCCCAGGAGAACAGCTCGTGGGACTGCACACTGCAGAACAAGAGGCCCAGCCCTGGATCAGCATGCCATCACCCAGACTGATCCGACTCAGTCCAAACAGTGCTCCCTCAGCTCTTCTCTAATGACAATAGGGTGTTTTGTTTTGTTTTCCAAATAGTTCAGTCTACAGAGCTGTCACAACAGCAGCTCTTCCCCCTGTCAAACTCACTTTTTAAAAGCTATGAAAAATGAAATGGAGAGATTATGGATGGATGTGCCTGCACAGAAGCGGGACCAGAATAAATCTGTTCCCATAGCAGGGCTGGGTGGAAAGATCAGGCTGTTGGAGGGGATTAAAGAGACCCCAATTGTTTGGGAAGAGCCACGTGATCCCTGGTAGGAGCATCTCTCCTGTCACCCCCCAGGCTCTGTGATACACCATTCAAATGACACTTACTTCCCCAGGAGCTCTGCTTCAGGAAGGACCATAAGAAGAGGAATTTGGCCATAAGAACACAAAGCATCCGTGGGATGCAGCCCAGTGGTGCTCACCACAGTGCAGGTACATCTTTACCTTTTGCAGTAAATACTTTCTGCTTTAAAGCGAATTCAGTGCTCCAAAAATAACTGCAATTACCCAAGGAGCAGAGGAGCCTATTTACAAGATTTAAAGGGAAAGAGGAAAGAAAATCTTGTAGAAGAAATCTTGCAACCCGTGGGCCTCAAAATACAAAATTGGAGAGAAAAGGGGCAACTCCGCCCTGCTTGTCTGCTGGGAGAAGCACCTCTGAGTTCATGTCTTGCCCATCCCAACCAACAGAACTGCTGAAGTCAAATGGCAACAAAATATGATGTGAAAACCAATTGTTCTTCCTGAGCAAGTGATCTAAAGGTAGGAGGGGGCTCCGGCAATGTTCACATCTGCAAAAGTTTGAGTCATTGCTGAGCACAGGGGGAAAACAAAAAAGGCACAAAAAAGTCGTGGGTGCACACAGATACCATAAAATAATATCTTAAAATAATAAATGTGCTGCGGTGGCAGCAATGATTGCTGTGTACCCAAGTGGTGAATAATTCAGAAGGTACCTGCTTTACTTGGGATCTCATGGTATTTTCAGACCTGCCAGAATTTTCTGCTGGTAAATAATGCATCCATGGTATTCAAACGCACATGAACCCCAATTAATAGTAAAGATTAAACAGGGATGAATTTGAAATAGGGGAAAGTCTGAGGAAGGAAAATTCCTACTGAGCTGTCCAAGCTTTTTGTCCTTCCTGTGCTACCCTGCACCTGCATGCTAGAGCCTCTCTGGCAGTGAGCAGCTAGCACAGCTCCTTAGCTCAGCGCTGGCCTACAAAATAAGTCACAATGGGCTCCAGAAAAGCAAGCAAACAACAGTGTATGAGAGGCAAAATAGGAAACAAATCATCTAACAGTGCTGATAGCCACGTGTTTGCATTGATCTATTAAACAGTGATGACCTGTAAGTTGTGAGAGTGGCAAGTAATCATATAGACAATGCATGTCACAGAGGGGAGCAAACTGAAAGCTTGTTGGTGGTTTGGACAAAATGCCTGTTGAATTTCAGGAGGCTGTGCATCCAGCTCCTGCCCAAAGCAGGGTAAGCCAATGTGCAGTGCTGGAGGTCCACGAGTGACTTCTCCAAATGCCCCCCTCCTGTTTCAGTGATCGTTTCTATCCCATCCCTGAATGCTGTGAGATTCACAGCTGCAGAAAGAGGATAAGCTCTGGTTTATATGGTGACTTTAGGAAATCTCCTTTATAAGAGCAGAGATGCAGCTATGACTCTGGAAAAGAAGCCATGGAACTGAGAAAGGAAGCAACAGCCCAACCCAAGAGAGTGAGAGTGCACAATGTCCTGGAAATGAATCCATAAAGACAAAAAGAATAAAGGAGAAAAAAATAGGTCTATCTGAATTCTCCTTGAATCAGGCTTTATTCCCCATGAATTTTCATCTGATAACATCTGTTCACTGCAGGAAGGGCAAAGAGCACTGCAAACAGCAGCAGCAGCACCACACATCAACCCACGCAGCAGGAGCAGGGACACAGCACTCGTGTTTCTGCCTTTAAACCAGTCCTATTTCAGGATCAGTGTGAGACCTTCGCAGAGCACAGGTCACCCTTCAGCCACCTGAGCTTTTCCTGTGCCGCTGGGGACAGGTGGAGCCGAGCTCAGTTCCCTGATGATGCGTTGCAGGCACGATTCCACTCCTTCTGCACTGTGGAGAGCAGCTCCTCTGGTTTCAGTACACTTTGCCCAAACTTTTCTAGCCTTGGACTTCTTAAATATTTTGTTCATCATGTTGCTGCAGTTACTATTGTTCCTAAATTGTCTTTTATTAAATTACAGAGGTTTTGAGTCAGAATAAACCCTCCTTCGCTAACGTGTCCGCTAGCGATTGGCTGCTGATGGGGGAAAGAGTGCAGGCACAGGGGAGGGAAAGCAGAGGAGAATTACACGGTTTCAGATTCCTGTAAACAGAGAAACATTTTTCCAGTCATCAGCCTGAGCCCAGTGGAAATAGAGCTTCAGTTTCCTCCTGCTAACGCAGAGGATCCAGTAGCACTGCCGCTGACATGGCCCCGTTTTCCCTCCTGCAGTTGCTGGATGCAGCTCAGCCCAGCGTGCCAGCATGCATTGCTGCAGTTTCCCTCTCCTTGTGCTTCCCAGCTGCCCTGCCTGCAGCCCAGCAGCAGGTACCTGCACCGGGAGAGGCCCCAAAGCACACCCGCTTCCCTCCGCTCCTACTGCCCTACTCTACAGGCACTCAGAAATGGGTTTGAGGACTGCAGTTGAATGAACACAAAGGGCAGCCCCAAAGCCTCCCCCCTGCAGCTCCCGTGATGCCAGCGTCTCTTCGCTCAGCCCACAAATGGCGGCCTTTGGATCAGCCATGCGTGGCATCCTCATGTTCTGTGTAAATACAGCACCCTGTGCACGTGTGGCTCCACTAGCGGTATATATAGTAATCTGCACAGTGCAAACACCAGGAGTTGTACCTCAGCCACCATCACCAAAGATTTACACATCTTTTTCAATCAGTTAATGTCAATATTTTCCAGTGTGGTTTGCAAACGCTACTCATTTCAGAATATCCTCTGACCTGGATCCTTTGCCCGCTGATCCTAACGGTTTCCCACCAAGCCATAAGGCAACACCATTCCGTTTTGCCTGTGAAAGCTGATCAACAGGCGAGAGTTTTCCAAATACATCACTGAATGCTTCACTGGCAGGAGCTGAGTATGAAAGAACACTAGAAATGACGAGAAGAACAAAAACAACGTGTCAGCGCTCACTTAGACATGTGCGGTAATAATACTAATTTATATCCTTTGCTTATTGCTAATGCCGGGTTTTAGTATCCATGCATGTACCATTCATAAATACTGTACATGCACGAAGGGCAAAGAGTTATAGCTCTGCATTTGCTGACAGTGCCAGCTGACACATTTAGCAGGAAGCAGCCTGGTGCTTAAAGCTGCTGTCTGGGCACGGGTGGAGGTTGGATTGTACTTGGCTGAGCTGCAGCCCCGCTGTGTCACCTTGGTGAGATCACCTCAGCCACAAAGCTGCTAGGACAGTCAGTTCAGAGTCATCCCACAGCCACCAAAAGAGCCATGGAAGTGACCCTGCACATGTGCATGCCTGTATATATATATTTAGGTGCAGCACAAAGGGCTGGCTGGAATAGAGCTGCTCAGTCTCTGGCATTCAAGTCACCTCTCAGAAGCTTTTGCTGGCTGGGGTGCTATGCAGGCTGTGACAAGATCTCCGTGCCGTCACAGAGCTCTGGACATGCTCAGGGCAAGCAGCGGTCTCACCAAAAGTATCCCTGATGCACCTGTCAAAGACTACAATTAACTCATGACTGTTTGATGGCTGATGCTAAATGAGTTTGGCTCCTGTCCAGTTTCCATTGGGCAGGCATCTCCATCTCAGAACACAGCGACATTTGGCGTTTATCGTCATCTTGGCTGGCACTGCTACCCAGGGCCGCTTATGGGACATGTCAGGAGAACAGGCTTGCTCCTCCGACCCAAATTATGCGTGTAAGTAGGGCAGTATAGAGGAGCCTTTTGTCGTTAATTGCATTTAAACTTCCCTCTTGGAGACAGATGGAAGGGTTTGTGTGACAGCATCTCTCACCAACGCCAAACTCCTCATGTTCTATCTGACAATTCCCAAACTGGCCTCATCCTAACACGAGGAGCTTGCTCACAAAGACTGCACTACGAGCTCTCCCAAAATGCTTAGATGAGCACAGCGCGATTCAGGAACTTCCTTTGTTGCCAACCCTCTGCCCCTGTCAGCACATTCACTTGATATTGCTTTAAGCCTCATCCTTGTGCAAGGACTGAGCTGAACAAAACAAATCTGATAGCAGGGCTTCCGCCATAGGCAGCCCCGTGTTCCTGGCGTGCTTCTGAGAGCCATGGCAACACAGCTTTCAAAGGGCTGCCTTCCTCTCACCCATCCCACCACTGCTCTTGGACCAAACAGAGGGACAGTGATGTCCCTGTGCCCCAGTGTATGAGGATGAGGGCATGGGGCTGTGAGTGCAGGCATGGCACTGTGTGCTCTGTGCACCAACAGCAAGGAGAAGGACAAAGCAAGCATGGTTGTGCACATATATGTTGGTAGCATGTTTTGGGAAGGGGGATAGGGGAAACTCATCTCTTCAGGGAATCAGATGTGGGGGTCCTGGCTGCAAAATGCAGATGTGGGAAGGAAGCCTGGCTGGCTGCGTGCACAGTGTTTGCTGTGAGATGTCTGTGTGCTTTCACCCAAGAGCCTCTCCTGCCTGTAACACTATCAACCCCTGCTCAGCCTGAAGGCTGCAGGTGTCCTGCACTGAGCATCCCGCATCCCACCCAGCCTGCCATTTACCGGAGCAGCAGGACATGACTATCACTGCTTCATCTCCAAAGCTGTTCACACCAAGTAGATCAGCGCTCACTCTGATCCAATTACTCCTACACAGCCATACCTTGAATGCCACATATCCCTCCACGAAGGCAGGAACTTTGGCTCCCAGAGGTCCCCCAGCCACCTGAGGGACAAGGATGCACCCATGGTGCTGGGCAAGACAGCTCCTAAGGGCACCCTAGCACAAAGCCAGGCTCCCACCTGCACAAGTCCCAGCTTCAAACCCTTATCTTGGAAGGCGTCAGCACCAGCCAGCAGGAGGGAAATGCCAAATTTGTAGCAGATTGGAGTTTATTTTTAAGCAATGTCAAAATAAAAGCAAACAAAGCAACCTTCCCAACACACACACACAGGGAGGAATGAAATCAGCTCATAGAAACAATGAGCCCAGCACAACACCAAGACCCAGGCTCCCAGTGCTGCCCTCAGCCCCCACCAGTCGGCACAGGGGCTGGTGGGGCTCTCAGCACCAGGACACAGCCCTGCAGGCTGCTATACAGCACCTGGTGCACATCAGGCTCCATTCCTTCTCCATTCTGCAAGCACTCTATTTACTCAGTGTTTTTAATATGGGATTACAGCATGTATGAGACCAAAATCTATCCTCATTGAAGAGGCATCCTAGTGCCTTCCAGTTCCTTGTGTTTCCACGGGTGCTTCCAACTCAGCTTCCAGCAGGATAACCAAGCTGTATTTTAAAGCAACATTCCTAAACTTTATAAAAGATGAATCTCCCTTATCATGAGTCCAAGCCATTATTCATTGAACTTCCCTTTAAACAGGGGTTGTAAGAGAGGCAAAACTATTAATAAATTATCTGGCCTACTCCTTTATGTTTTCTCTTCCTGGGTTGCCCATTTTCCCTAGGAAACCCAAGGTAAGGAAGCAGTCCCAAGCAATGCTGCTGAAGAGGACAAAGCTGTCCCCAAATTCTGTGGTGCACATCCAAATGAGGATTTCTCCTCAAACAAGCAACTCATATTTGCCAGGGTGAACTCCATCTGTGTGAATCTGCTACAGTCAGTGCTGACTGCAATGGCACAAAGTCAGATGTGCTGAACACCTGGAGGGATGGCAGGTGAGGAGCTCCTGGGGCAGAACGCCCCTTCACGTGGCCAGAGCTGCCTTTACCATGCTGGGAACGGGAAGCAGGAGCTGGGCAACAGCCAAGCCCAGCCCAGCGGCACATGCCTGCAGCAGGAAAAGAGAACTACATGTGTCTGGAAGTGGCAGAGCAAAGGGTGCAGGCTGTCCCACACCTGGCTGCTTCCTCCTCCTCTGGTTCATGGGAAGCCCTTAGGGAGAGCTCACAGCTGGCAGGTTTCAGCCCAGGTCCCTGCCCTGGCTCAGCTGCATACCCACCACACAGCCCTCGTGTCACACCGGCATCCCCACCACCCTTCCCCTTGGGTCACTCTGTGGGTAGAGGAGCACTGAGCGACATGGGGATATTTCTATGGGCCCACAGCTACTGGCAGCAGCAAACCCACAGAGCAGACAGAACATGAATTACCTCCTCATTAAGCTCCTGCCTTGTGCTACTGAGGCACATAAAGAGCCTCCAACGTCACATCCCAGCCGTGCACAAAGCTGTCTCCATGCTGCATAAATCATGCATAGCCACATCATCTGTTAGAGATGCACAAAGCCTCAATCACTAATTATGCCGAGGAGTATAGCATTACCTGTGGGATGTGGCTGGTGGGGGCTGCAGTCAGCAACATACACATACTGTGGTGTATGCCTCTAGATTTGAGTTCCACAGCTCTGCTTTTTGCCTCCTTCAGTACATGGCAGCTTATACATCTGCAAGAAGGTGCTGGGACTCTCCATTAAATTAACAGCAACAACTTCTGCTTTATCGCTCTGGAAAGAAACCACAGCACCAAATGAGCCCATGCAAGACCCCAGATGAGTAAGTCCCAGATGTCTTATTACACACAGGCGTTTCATAGCCTATTTCCAAATTGGAAAGTGACTTATAAAGCTAAAATTACACCTTATCTACTGATGCTATGTGACATCCAGTAGCCAGGCACAGGATCGCTGGGAGAAGACCAGAGCTTGCAGTTAAGGCACTCCTAAGGTATTTTTATACAAAGTTCACACAGAAGCCCATGCAAGCACACAGGACAGAAGCTGTGCATGCCCCTCGTTGTGCAGCAGCACAAGTGCCACATGATGGGTGTGCCAACAATACCAGCAACATATCTAGCAGAAGCTGGGGTCTGGTTTGAAACCTAATAACCTATTTATGGTGGCAAGACCCCATGTAGGCTTGTTTTTTCCATGCTTTTTAAAAATAGAGCCAGGTAGATATGGGAGAACACATCTCCAGTTGTGCTGCTTCTCCTCACAGCATTATTTGCTTTAGTGCCTGTCCTTGGCATCTTTCACACTCTGCTGACACCAGTTTTTAGGCTGCAGGTAATGCTTGTGCTGCACTATAGCAAACTGAGTGTAATGCACCAGAGTCCTCTGCTCTCTCCTGAACTTGCATTCACCTGGAAAGTTCATTACAAAGCCAAGTGGTACAGAGAAGAGACTGCTTCCAGATGCAAAACTGAAAGCTCAAGAAGATCAGGAAAGAGGAAAGTTATGTTTATGCAAATAAGCAGTGGCCAGGACTGAGGTCCCAGGCAGAAAGGTCTCCCAGTCATTCCCTGTTCACATGGAAGCCAGTCCCAGGAGCTGCACTGATAGATACAAACCTCTTAACCATCAGCTACCCCCATCAAACCTAAGGAACGGTCCAAACTCAGACCCAGAGCTCTGATGTTCCTTTTACATGGCACAGTTTGACTTTCCACCGCCCCACGGTTATTTTCTCCCCATCCACCTACTCAAAGCACAACCAGAGAATACAAAGGTCATCCTCTTCCAAAACTATAGGCAGAGCCATATATCTCTGACATCTGTTTGCTGCTCCACGTTCACTCTCATTACAGTGGCACATAAATCTCTGGAGAATTACAGGGGAAATCAGGTGCTTGCTGTCCTCAGACATTTCCCAGAGTGCCCAATAAAGGGTCTCTGGCACCAATATATTGCCTGTAAACTTTGAAAGCAGTATACAAAAAAAAAAAAGAGCCTAGCACATATTACCAGGAATAGAATAGCGGAATGCATTTTATATGGATGAAGTTGAAAAGTCTTCGGAGCTAATGGCTTGAAATGGTTAGGAAAGCTCACAGAGTACCATAGATGTGGCTTTTTTCTTTCTTCCCTGTGGAGACAGCACTGACTGGCCAGGGTTGGGGTTTGCCCAGAGCTGGAAGTGACACAGCACATGGCCTGCTGTGCAGGCAGCCTGAGCACCCAACAAACTCAGCACTGCATGTGCAATTTTAGCATGCTTAAAAATAGAAAACAAGCTTGAGAGCCATGTGATATGAGCAGTGACCCCTCAAAAATAAACTGCAGACTTCTCTGTGGCCCATATGCGCCCAGAGAGTGGGCTCTCAGAAGCACAGCCACAAAATAGGGGGCTTTCACCACCTCTGTGCCCTATAAACACCTCAGGAGCCCAGGAAAATGAATGGGCTTTGAGATGTGCAAGCTCACAGCCATTCCCTGTGGTTAACCATGCTCAGCTGAGCACCAGAAAGAGGGCTGAGACAAGTCCCAAGGGGGGACCCCAGCTCTGTGCAAGGCAAACACTTGCTCAGCAACCTTGGGGTCCTCCACCTCTGCCACACGGAGTAGGGACAGTGACAATATACACAAGTTCAAGCGATGAACGCAACACTTGTGCAAGCCACAGAAACACAGCACAAATCCTGCCAAGCATCTCCAAATTCTGCTCTGCCACTTTGCCCATATCTTACATCCCGTGAGCATAAGCAAACAACAAAACATAAGGGAAGAAGGATTTTTATTTTTTTGTCCTTCTATTCCCAGAATATTAAAGAGCTGTTAAGAAAGACACAGATGCCCTGGGAGCATGCACAGCCTTCTTGCACCAGCCCTGTTCTGGGGCAGGTACACAGCCACATACACACACAAGCCCAGCCTGATTCAACAAGGGATGACCAAGATCCCAAGTTACACACAGCCTGTGCCCTGCATGTGGCATGGCTCCTGCAATGCCAGCCAAACAAAGCTCCCACTTCAATGCAACACACACCACTGTAGTTTGAGGATGAAGCGCAGCCATCCCTCAGCAATACCAACTTATTGGCCTTGCCCTGCAGCTCACTCTGAGGTCGTGGGTAGTGGTACAGGCTGGTTGGTGACCTGCCTTCAAGGCTGAGCAAATGAGATCCATTAGAATATACAAAGAGCTGAGAGCAAAACAACCCTATCTTTCTGTCTGAGCATCTGAACTCCGCTAATCTGATAAGGGCACATTGCTCCAACATGTCTGCAGAGGAAAAGTGGAAGCTTTCTTATTCCCATGCATTCTTGCATACTCACTACAACGAGTAGACAAATAGGTTGGTATAAGTAGCAGCCCCCTCATTTCCCCCAGTATAGGAGTCCAGATAGCTTGAATCAGGTGTTCATAAGGAGGACTATCATGACAAGATGTCCCAGTGCACTGCAAAGAATATGCAGCCAAACAGCATCCTTCCTCCAAAGGCATTACCCACACTGAACAGATAGCATTTGCATATAGGAGCAGAGAAAAAGGAGCTTGAATAAGGAGATACAAAAGGGAGGCACTACAGCTCTGAATTGTATAAACTTATATAGAGATATATTTTGTACAAGCTTAGCATTGCCTTAGCAGCACAACAGGTGAAGTAAAAACACAGCACCTGGAAGGAGGGATCAACCAGTATAATAATGTAAAGCAATGGAAAACACAGCAACAATAGCAGTGTACCAAAGTCCTAAGCTGCAGCAAGTGAGGATAAGTCCAAACACAGCATCTGGGGACACAGAAACAACAAAAAAAAAATGACAGAATCTGCCTACCTTCAGAAGACCTCTGGAAGGCAGGGATCTCCCACAAGAGATGCCCTTACATCCACTGCCAACCCTTAAATGAGGTCTGGGGAGGGGTGGATCCTGGCTCCACCCCTTCCGGTCACTCAGGTGCATTGCATGTACCTGAGCTCCCCTGCTTTTCCACCAGGTGCCCAATCACTGCTTCAAGCCCTGACTTAGCATTTCTGCTACAATCAGGCTGGAAGTCAGCCAGCCTGTGTTCTCCTGTGGTCCTGAAATATGGCTCTGCAGTGTCACCAGGTGATGGAGAGAAAGGCTCATGCTGGAGTGTGGGCTGGTTATCAGCTCACAAACACTGAAATGGAACGATGTAACACAAGTTACAAATAGCAGCGTGCTCCCTTAAACCAGTACCAGGGGTAGAAAAGGAGCTGGACAATCTCAATTGAGCAGAAAGCACTGAGGTTGTTCTTGTTGGGCTCTGCACCCCAGCCTGGCTGGGAGCAGGCTCCCTCCCTCATCGGCTCCCACCTAGCGAAGGAATTTCAGTAGCAACCATCACCATGGCATCGTTGTGCTACTTCTGTTCCTCAATCCTGCCAGTCCCCGTGGGTTTGCTGAAATGTTTATGGCATTTTAGGTGTGGTGAAGGGGCAGGTGGGTGGAAGGGATGCTTCTCAGAGCACCAGCTGCTGGGGGGCAAATGCAGCACTCCACCTTTTTCTTCTAACAAGTGTACAGCCCTGCTGGTTGCTGAGCACAGCTCAATGCTCGGGATGCCAATAGAGTCCTTGTTTGAGAGATGGGAGGGGTTTCTCACTCTTGTCCCCTGATTTTGGGGGAAAGGAGAAGGGCTGAGTCACAAGACTTGGGCCCTGGACCAGGCTGTAGTGAGGCAGTTTCAGTTCCTGCCCTGACTGTCGCAATGTCTGGGCTGCATAAAGCAAGAGAGAACATTTTTAATGCAATTTTCATGTTGATTTTTTGCTACTATCAGCCCTGGCTGATCAGGCTGGCTCCCTCAATGCTCCTCCTGGACTTCTTCTGCTCTTTGCATCTTTCCCACTGCCCTGCACCCAGTGATGACAAACTGCAAAGCATTTCCCAAGGGTGAGAAATCTTCACCAGAATCATCTGTCGTTAGTCCTGTCTGACAAAACCGTGTCAGAGCTTTGGGAACTTTCTCTCTATTTTTAATTGAGCCAATCTCTCACTGGCATTTCCCCTTCCTGGCTCCTCATCCCTGCAATGACAGCAAACAGTGGAGGGGAAAGAGTATTGGGATGGAGAGAAGCTGCTGCTTCCACCTGAGCTGCGAGGATTGCTCTACAAAGGATGCACGTCGAGCATCACTGTCGCTGGAGCACAGGGCTCTTGTTCTCTTTGTTCTTCCCATGCAATCAGCATTTGTGATTTAGTGTCTTCTTATCGTGGCCTTGCAGTATCACATCTTGGCTTGCTATTTAGTCTTCCAGAGGCTTGAAAGAGCAGCTTCTCCTTGAATTTATCAGCTCAAATGGGGGAACAGTACTTGGTGCCATGCCAGCAAGCTCTGTAGAATGTCTTTTATGTCTCGACCAAGTCAGCGAGTCTATCTCTTTATAGATATGATAATGCAAAAGGCTCCTCTTGGATAAAATCTGGAGGAGAAGAGGTGCCACCTGCCTGGCTGGGGAAGGGATTCACTCTCTGGAGCCCGGTGAGAGCCGGGGCACGGCACATGGCTCTGTTCGGCAGAAGGGAGGCAGCCACGCTGCCAGCAGCAGCCTGGGAGCAGAGAGCCACCGAGCACAAAATTAACACACTGGCTCATCAGGAAATGTTAATGCAGGCAAGAGGAGGAATTGCTTCATATGGGCAAGCAATCTGTGCAGAACAGATAAGCGTGATCAAAACCTGGTGCAAATCTGGGCACTTC
>JANHGO010001355.1:0-34726 GCA_024606505.1 Aquila spilogaster
AGAATCACCAAGGTTGGAAAAGACCTACAAGATCATCCAGTCCAACCATCCACCTATCACCAACAGTTCTCACTAAACCATGTCCCTTATAAAATACATTAAATTGTAATACTGTTATTCTCTTTAAGCTGTAAGGAATTAGATAAAATATTTGACCTTCAGGGAGCCTTCTGAGAAGACATGAAAGAAAAAACAAACATTAATTATGGATTTGGCAACTTTTCCCATTTAACAAATTATTGGTGAACGTATTCCGATTTCCTTTACTTACACTGATCAGGACTCTCTTGTTGAGGAGGCTCCCTCTCTGGAGACTTTCAGAAGCCATCTGGACATTGTCCTGAGCAGCTTGCTCTAGGTGTTCCTACTTGAGCAATAATGTGTTGGGCCAGATGCCTTCCAGAGGTCTGGTCCAGTCTCAGCCATTCTATGATTCTGTGTAAAATCTTTGGTTTGTTGAAGTCAGTGGCAGAGGATCCATCAATTTCAAAAGGATCAAGGCTTTAATATTATTTTTCAGAAATGATATGAATACAAAATTCATGAGGTTGTCCTCAAACTGATACGCTGGTTTACATTCTACTGTGATAATTCTGAATTAACGGGAGAATTTTCTTATCTTGCTGAAGTCCCCGTTAATCTAAGACGGCTGCTGCTGAAGCTGATACTTGTAATACAGAGATGTCAGTTAGTGTAGAAGGATGTTTACATACCCTGTTTCTTCACCTGCTTAGGAAAATTCAGATCACACTGTGCTGTAAGGAATTATATATGTACAAGAAATTTGCATTTTTCCAGGCAATAAAAAGATTAAATATAATCTGAAAGGCGTATGTAAAATAAGATTTACACTTAGCCCTCCAACAAAAGAAGTTTCTCCTTTCCTTCCATCCTCTCAATGTCGGGTTTCTTTCTTGTTCCTGGTGCTGCAAGTCCTAGGATTTGTCAGGCCTGTGGAACAGACTGCGTACTTATTTCTTCTGTCTGTGCAGTGAAGCCTGATATCAGCCCTTTAAAACAGCTTCATTAGTAGATGTTTCTGGTCTTTTTTTTTTTAACTTTATGACGTAAGATACTGTAGCTCAACATCCAGTGTACAGAACATCCTAAGAGATTACCCTTTGCAAGTTCAGAAACTTCTTCCTCAGCTTTTTGGAAAATTCAAGTTCTGGTACGATGGGAAGATGTTTCGTGATACTTCCCCTGCATATTGTGTAACTTCTCAAAGGATCTCTGGGCTTGAGAACATAAAACTGTGTTTTAGATAGATTTTTAGATCTTTGGCTGTTATGTCCCAGCTTTGTTGGCTGTTTATTTGTGATAAGAACACCATTGGAATTCCTCTGTAACATATTTTTCCTTGTATTTCTCAACTCTGTTCTTTGATCAAGTAGCTAGTGATGTGTGACAAGGTTACTACAAGCTACTGATTAACTCTGAAATTATAACGTTAGTGCTGAAATTGCAATCAATTCTTTTATGAAGGGAAATAGCAGATATGCATAGGTCATGTATTCACGTAAATGAGTTAACAGTTACAGAGAGGACTTCTGATCACTCTGAGCAGTTGGTGAGCAATTGCATCCACAGACAGAGATATCACACTTTTCAAGGCAACACAGAAAAAGGGCTATAAACGTTAGCAAGCTTGTAAACATGAACTGTATTGTACAAAGAACAAACAAAATAGACAGTAATGTTAAAAATCAAGTATCTGTCTGCTCAGGGGCCTTTCAGAACCATACACATCATGAAAATCTTCACTAACTGTGGCTTGTACCAATAGGGATACTTTACAGAGCAAAAGTACCATCCTGTTATTTTAAAGTGATTCCTATTTTGTTTAGCATTTGTTGTGGTTGTACAGATCTCTGATATATTAACCATTTGTAATTTTTCAGACTTCTCTTCTGATGTTGATAATGGGAGAACTGGAGCCTTCTCAGGGTAAAATTAAACACAGTGGAAGGATATCATTCTCACCTCAAGTCTCTTGGATCATGCCTGGAACAATCAAAGAAAACATCATTTTTGGTGTATCCTATGACGAATACCGATACAAGAGTGTCATCCAAGCCTGCCAGTTGGAAGAGGTCAGTCATCTCTTAAGACCTAACTGAAAAAAAATAATAAATAAAAGTCAGGGAGTACAGTTTTAAGTAAACAAGAACTCATCCTGGCATCCAGATTTTGTGGAATTATAAGTCAGCCTGTTGCCAGCTCCTTCAGACGTATACTGATGGTGCTGGTTCTAGGAGTTTACAGAACAGGTGCTAAAGCAGCTGGCTCAGATACTGTAAGGTGCCTGTGTTCTCAGTCTTCCTTGCTAGTTAAAAACCTGGGCAACCGTAACAATATTAAACAAATGATGTAAAAAGTATTGTTTCTACATTTTTTTTCACACTTAATATATTATTTTTACATTATTTCTTCATGGAAAATACTCTTTGTTACAATTCTAGGAAAATAATCTGTTTTACCTCCTTTTGCACCTCGAGAAATGTTCTGGGGATGATCAAAACTCTGTGCCGGAAACCTAGGTTATTTAGGGGAGAACCTTGACTGAAGTTGTGCTTTTCTTTGTGTGCATGCTAAAAGTTTTCACATTGGGAATTACTGTAGGGTCAATCTTTATGTGATATGTAGTCTGTAATGAAGTCAGAATGCCCTTGTGTTTGTTTGATGTTACCAGAGGGTAATGTAGGAAGCAAAACTTTTCCACATTGCAATATACAAAAGGACGCAACATTTTAGGTCTTTCCACACTTATTGCCATGCCATAAGATGGTGTTTTCTCAGCAGCATGTAGACGAAAACAATAAATATTTAACTGTGCTGAATAGGATCTTTCTTTAGACTACATAGTGAAACATTTTCCTTTAGTGCCAGTCAAGCAAGAAAACAATAGCCACTCTGTTTGAAAATAAGATGAGGTTACAGCATTTTATCTCAGAGCAGGGTATAGTCAAACGATAAAGTAATCTGTTCTTACGTGTTTATGGCCATTTCAGTCTGTGTTTGGATTGTGGTTTGCTGGAAATCTTCTTTGAAAGCTTCTGAAGACAGGAGAATTAGCAACTTCTGTTTCAGGCATTCTGAAGAGAGTAGTCCTTAACCCCAGTCTTAAAAAGCTGTAGTTAATGCCAAATCTCCAGGAGACAACTTGCAGCGGTTCAAAACTGTCCTTGCTCACGGAGGCTTTCTAGCCCAGTCCCTGGCTAAAGCAGAAGGTGTGTAGTGATGGGTTTGTTTGGTGCTGGTGGACCAGCTTGATGTCTCAGTGTTGGTGAGCAATGGTATGATGCCTTGATGTTTTGTTTTGGCAGGATGGCTCAGTGTTTCAGTAGGCTGGAGCTCCTTTGTTCTCCGAACAGGCTCAATCAAGTCAGCTTTGATCTGTGTTGGTGCAGATCTATACTGAAAGATATGCTTCACCTCTAGCAGGGCTCATTATTTGAGACCAAGTTTGATATTTGTAAGGATACTTTCTTCTGTACTGAAGCTGAATAAATTGGAATGGCCTGACAAGAAGGCAGAATAGTCTGGAATTAAGCCAGATGCATTACCTTGTTACTATTATTATGCTTGCTAGTCTCATTAGCGTTGACTTACAAGTTATCAAGTAGGACAGAGTATAGCAAATTAAAGATGGTTTTCAAATATTAATTCATAGTTTCTTCCCCATTGTGCACTTTTTAGAGATTTCTTATGACAAGAAGAGTTAATGTTTTCTTGCTTTACAGTTGTGTTTTTGTTCTTTGGGAATAAGAGATACCAGATGATTTCTGCCTAAAGGAGCTTACTTTACCCTCTTCTCTGCAATTTGTGTAGGTAGTTACATAGTCCACCTGAATGCAAGAGACTGTTGTTTATTTTGTCTCATACAGGTTCTTCAAGGTGGACCACGGTTTGGTGATAAAAGAGTTTGTTTCCTTATTGCACATATGCTGGAAGTCGGTTAAAATACATCTCTTAACAGTGACTAATTGAGATTTTCCTTCAAGCTCCACGCTCACAAAAGAAATGGCTTAGGGAAGACAAAGCCATTTCCTTTGACCCAGTGATTAAGTGGCACAGAGTCACACAATCATAGAATCTTTTGATTTGAAAAAAACCCTTAAAAGTCATCTGCTCCAACTCCCCTGCAATGAACAGGGACATCTACAGCTGGATCAGGTTACTCAGAGTCTGGTCCAGCCTGACCTTGAATGTCTCCAGGGACGAGGCATCCACCACCTCTCTGGGCAACCTGTTTCAGTGCCTCACTAAAAACTTCCTTATATCCAATCTGTATCTCTCCTCTTTTATATGAAACCATTTCCCTTTGTTCTAAAACAGCAGACCTTGCTAAGGAATCTGTTCTCTTTCTTCTTATAGCCCCCCTTTAGATACTGAAAGCCCACTATCAGCTCTCCCGGGACCCTTCTCTTCTTCAGTCTGAACAGCCCCAGCTCTCTCAGCCTGTCCCTATAGTAGAGAGGTGTTCCATCCCTTGGATTATTTTTGTGGCACTCCTCTGGATGTGCTCTGAAAGGTCATCTGAAAGATGCTATATAGATGTGTAATGCTGAAGAAACATGAGAACAGTTCTCAAATTCTATTTTGAATGTGTTTCTGTGAACCAGCAGTGTGTCCTTGTGACTGTGAAAACCAGTGGCATCCTAAAGTACATCAAAAAGACCGTGGTCCTCCCCCTCTACTCTGCTGCGGTGAGGCCACGTCTTGAGTACTGTATCCAGTTCTGGGCTCCCCAGTTCAGGGAAGATTGTACAGCATAGCCTGCTTTATTTGTGTAAAATGATTCAGAACTTGTTCCTAACTACATTTCTTGATGATATTTTTCCTTAAAGGGAAAGTAGGACATCAGGGAAGTTAAAACCATGTGGTTCTACTTATGGGCATTTGGAAATGGACAAAGGTTAAGAGCAGTAGAAGGTGATAGAACGACAGAATGACTACTTTGGAGTTGAGATGAAGAGACTGTAGTGCGTCTAGACTCCCCTTATTCGTGCATGATGTTGAACTCAAAAGAACGCCAGTACATTCTAGTTACATGATACTTACTATGAAATATTGCAGTAAAAAGCATTCCGTAGAAAGGGTAGAAGGGAAACTTGTTCCTCTTCCTCTGCCTTCTTGTTTTACCTTTCCTCAGGAAATAGTGAATATCTTAGCGAGTAAGCAGTGTAAGTACATAACAGATCTTCCAAAATGAAGATAAAACTAGTCAGCACAAAGCAGTAGTCCCCACCGTTTATCAGTTTTTCAGTAGCCTTCTTGAAATATACTGCTTCACTGGGTTTAATTCTGAGTGTACAGATATTATCTCATTTATTACCTTTACCATCACTGTTGCTGTGCTATAAGAGAGAGAAGCCAAGAGGTGATTGAGACAGAGTCTGAACTCTCTTCTACAGAAAGTCCCCATATGCAAGTTTAAAAGTAATTGGAAAGTAAAATAAGATGAACTGGTGATACCCCAGCTTATGCTTTTTTTTTTTTGACAAGGTGTTTTACCCTTTTTATCAAGTACATTCTTAATCTCATTCATGATAAAAATCAATTAGAAGGTGAACTTCTTCCTAGCACTTCAAATTAAAGACCAATTAAGTAAGAACAAATTTAGTACTGGGAACATCCTGTGTGATTCACCACTTTTATTCACACTGACGAACGGCAAAAACCACTGGGAGATGTGAACTGGATGAATTTATATGCCTATGGAATCTTGCTACTCAATTTGAGGTAATTCCACAGGTGCATATTCCACAGAGACTAAAGGATTCTAATAATGTAATAGCAAGGATAACATGAATATAAAAAGGAATTTGCAGGAATGGCCAATGTGCTTTCAACATCTTTATTATGGATATGATAAAAAGTGTGGAAAGAACATGTCTTGATTTTTACATTTTTAATTTGAGAAATCACTCTTAATAGCCTACAGTAAACAGGACGTGGGTTATTCATTGGTTTTTATCATTTGTTAAGTTAAAAAGTAAAGCCCTCGAACAGTTATGGCGGGAATCTTGAAGACTGCATTCTGTTGGCTTTGAACAAAATCATCCCAAGAGAATGCGTTTTTCAAGTGGTGACTGCAGAAAAAAGCCCATTACAGTTACTCACGTTAAAAAATAAGCAAGGACTGTGTCCCGTTTGAAGGGAGGCAATACTCCGTTTGTTTTAAAACCACAATTCTGTGACTTTTGGTTCTGCCTTTTTGAAAAGTAGGAGATATTTTTCCACCTCGTTAATTCATTCTGTCCTTCAGTGCTTTCCTAAGAGGCCATAAACCCATAATAGCAAACTACCTTTAAGAAGCTGCCACTTTTAAAGTAAACACATGTTCTGATTTGACAGGCACCACCTGCTTGTGAGTGTAATGTTTAACACTGCTTGCAAACAGAGAAAGCACCTCCTTACAAAATCAAATCATGTAACAGTATACAGGAAACCCATAGCCACATTCTGTCCTGTTTGAGCTGTCATTACAGGGAGTGCAGGCGATACATTTTCAGCTTAGATCATAAGAAAATTGTTAGAGAAAGAGACAGTTAATATGCCAAGCCCTCGCTTGTGCTCCTGTGTGTTTGGCATCTCCTCGCAAAGGACGGCATCTCCCACTCGGTGACTGGTTCTCTGCAGTGTCAAGGATGCCCCAGAACAGAAGCACATATTCTTACTGGCATCTCACTGTGCTCCCCCAGCCGCTTTTATCTGTGCTGCCTGCTTGGGTTTTTTTTTTGCAGGTGTCTTACTAGTCTGCACAGAATATCACATCTGGAGCTGACTACAGGTGCACAATTAAACTACATCTGTCGGAGCTGTGAGGCAGTCTGACAGCTTTTGGTCAGACAGTGAGTGAAATACTTTGCACCCTGTTTTGTGCTCATTGTTCACAAGGGCTATTGACACATTAGAAAGCGGAAGAGAGGAACAATAAGGACTCAGCTCTGGCACTGCGTGCTTTATAGTAAGCAGTTCTCTGCAAGAGGATATTAGGAGGAAGCTTGGTTACCTAATCATGTACATGTTTGCAATGCAGGCGTTTGTGAGAAAGCAGGTTACCTAGGCTGCCTTCACAGATAGGGACAGACACAGGTATGCCAAGGTGAAGTTCCTCTCATCCTAATGTAATCAACTAAAATAGCGTAACTGAATTCCCTGTGTGTTTTCACTTGAGATTGTAGAGAAAACAGGTAGCTTAGATGTCTGTTATCAGCAGGAGGTGGGGTGAGTCCCACTCTTTAGTCCATACATGAAACAGACGTCTGGAAGCTGTCAAGCATTTAGCTACAAGGAAAAGACAGTAATTGTCTGAGAGTTAAGAACTGGTTAAAAAACAACAGAAAAAGAAGTGCCAGAGTAGAAACAGAACATTTTACACATTGAGAGCAGTGGTTTTTTTTAGCATGAAGACACATACATCTATCAAATGATTTTGATAACAAAGAATTTGTATGCAAAAATGTCTGTTCTGTGTTTCCCTTTTTTTTCTTTCTGTTTTATAAAAAGACCATATTTATTATATACTGTGGAAAGAGTTATTACCTTAAACTATCGTAGCATTATTCTTCTGTACCAATCCCAAAGGTATTATTACCCTCATTGCTGAGGCAGGTGAATCTGATTTAAACACGCAGTTAAAACTGCAAACAAATATTAAATGGAGTGCTTTCTCCTTGAGTGTGAGATTTGTTATCTAATAGTAGAAGATCTCACAAAAATAATTGTGGTCTATGGGAACAGGGGTTGGGGAGGGAGTGTTAGGGTTCCTCTCTGGATTCTTAACTACAGTGTTCTGAATTTCAGCATTTAGAAATATACGAGGGCTGCTCCGAAAGTAATGCCTCTTATTTTATTATACTGACCCACAACGTCAGTGGATGTTGGTGGTATGGCAGTAGAGGCAGAACCTTCCCACCAGTATCCCATTACATGCTGTTACTGTGTGACAGATGGAAGCAGAGGGGCAGTCTGACAAAATGACGTCTTACGTGACAGTGCATATGAAGCAAAGATGTGTCGTGGAATTCCTCCATGCTGAAGAAATGGCACACACTGACATTCATTGACTCTTGCTGAACATTTATGGACACCAAACAGCAGATGTGAGCACAGTGAGGTGGTGAGTGGTGAGTTTCAGCAGTGGTAACAGTGATGTGAAAAACAAGCCATGTTCTAGACGGCCATGCACAGCTGTCACACCACAAAATGAAGAGCATCTCAATCACCTCATCTGAATGAATCAGAAGACTATGACTAGGGAACTGTGTACAGAACTAAATTAATATCAGCTTCAAAGCATTGGTGGCAATGTTGGAATGTCACAAATTTTGCATCAGGTGGATCCCGTGAATGCTCACACAGGAACAGAAGGAACACAGTATGAAACTTTTTCAAGATGTATCGAGTCACTGTGAGTCTGAAGGTGACAGTTTCCTGGATCACACTGTAACTGATGATGAGATGTGTCATCACCAGTACGAGCTGGAGTCAAAATGACAGTCCATGGAGAGGCGAAATGTGAATTCCCCATTGAAGAAAAAGTTCAAGATGTAGCCCTCAGTGGGTGAAGTTATGTGCACTGTTGTTTGGGACAGGAAAGGGATGATCCTTCTGGATTCCCTGGAACGCAGAAAAACCATCAACTCTGACCACTACATCATGATGCTGACTAAGATGAAGGCTTGCATTTCCAGAAGCAGACCAGAGAAGAAAACTTACGCCAAGATAATGCCAGGCCCCATACAAGTTTGAAGACCATGGAGCACGCTCTCAGTCTTGGCTGAACTGTCCTACAAAACCCACCACATATTCCAAATTTGGCTCCTTCTGACTGTCATCTGTTTGGGCCAATGAAAGACAGACTGTGTAGGCGACATTTTTCTAGCAACAACACTGTCACAACAACTGTGAAATTGTTGAGTGGGTCACCTCTGCTGGTGCAGACTTTTATGAGTGTGGCTTACAGCCCCTGGTGAAAATGCACAGCTAATGGTGGTGACTATGTTGAAAAAGTGTTCTGTAGCTGAGCATTTGCTCTATCAAATAGTGTTATTGTGCATCTGTTATGGTTTCCATGGAAATAAATAGGAGGCATTACTTTGGGAGCAGCCTATATATATATGTTAAAGAAAATCTAGTAAGTGCTTCATTAGTATGCTGGTTTTTGTGCCGTTCGGCATCATTACATTAGATTTGTTCCTGGCTTAATTTCACTTCCTGCATAAAATGACAGCAAGGATGTATTTGGACCAGCCCTACATACTTTTTTACAATAGGTAATGCATGTTCCAGCAAATAACATTGTGTGTCTGTTGGACTTCTTCACTCTGTTTACGCCATTGAAAGAAATTATTAACCATTTTTTAATTATTATAATTACAGCCTGAAAAGTTCTTTGTCTGTTCCATGCCATATATTACCCTGAGGTGAAAGGTAGAAGAGAACAGAAGGGGAACTCATTAAAAGCCTGATTAAAATTCCATGTTGACATACCTGCAAAGAAATATATCAGATGAAATCGAACCACCATATAAAGCAATGGGAGTTCTGGAATTAATTTCAGTAGGGCTAGGATTTTACATTGGTGACAGCGGGAGATATACTGGGCCCAGTAATCACCTGGGGTTTTTTTTGGAAGAAGATGTAGAATCAGGAATCAGCAATGGCACGAACAACATTGCAGGCTGCAGGATAAACAGTTGAAATCAGCTTAGATATTTAAGTATGCAGCAACACAAATCCCAATGTCCAGGTAAAGATGTTGGGTAAATGTCAAAGGTACAGGTGCATAACACGACTTCCATGCTCAGAGTGAAACTGGAATGGATTTGTGCAGGTCATCTCAATTAAATGCCAGAAGGGCTTTTATGCCAGAATTCCACACCTCCTCTTGAAGTACTTCATGGCCTATAGGAAAATTATTACATTCGGATAATTTTGATTTAAAAATGTTGGCACTATTTTTTGTATGGCTCTTTCTGCAAATGTCAGTTAGTAACAGGGATTTGCTTGTGCGGGAAGCAACTAGTTAACAGCAGAATAATTTAGAAATCACCTGCAATAGCTTTTCCATACATAAAAGCCTCTTGATTTTAAGGTCAGAATCCTCTGAGCCAGGAAGTAAATGCTATTATCAAATTAAAGAGTTGGGAGAATCTCCCATTTCCTGACGGATCAGGCAGTCAATTTCTAGTCTTTGAGCCGCTGGACTTTAATCTGTCACTGATCCAGGGCTGAGCAGCATTGTTGCTCTGTTCCTGAGGTCAGGGCAATTTACAGGGGAGGAAGAAGGAAGCATTTCTCTGGCAAGATCTTTATTTATTTATTTGTTCGGCAAAGCCTCCGGGGCCTGCGACATCCAACAGAGAATGATGAGCAGTCAAAACCTCAGTAGAGGTGATCACAGTTATATTATATCGGACTTCATGTGAAATGCTAACTTCTGGAGAGCACCTCAGCTTAGGTTGTATTGGCCTGGAAGTCTGGAGAGCCTGGTATCTGAGCCTGACTGTATGTCCCAGCACTTCTCTGTTCATATGGGGGATTGATGCAGATTGCATGTGCAGAGCTGGAATCAATCATTCTTACCCAGATATCACAGCTGGAAAGAGGAGTCCTGTGCTAGCTGGGGACAGACAAGATAAAAGGTGTTCTGACACTGCCACAGGGAGGAGTTTATCCTTTTACTCCATCTTTTTAATTCCATATCCCTTCTGCCACTGTTTTAGTAGGAGAAGTTACATTAGTTCTCTGACTGGGCCAAGATTTTGATCGCTTCCAGAATAACTCAGGCTTGTTTCTTCCACCACAAAGTGCCAGGTATCTGCTTTCTGATTTCATAAATACTAATGCCTTGAAAAATGCTTCAGATTTGTCTTCTAGTGTTTTGTCTATGGAAAGGTGGCAAGCCCTCCTTTGCCTGAGTTACTGTTCTGACTCTAAAGTGGGGATGTTCCTGAACAGAAAGCGCTGGAAGAGCACAGCTTTTTCCAGCAGCAGCAGTAGACCACCTGGGACGTGCTCATGCCCCCAGTACGCACGGAGCGGCCATGTGCAGGCAAATGAATGGTTCTGAGTGCCTTGAATTGCTGCAGCTGCTGTGCATGGGAGCAGCTGTGCTGCTGTGTGGGCAGTGCTGGTGCAGGGAGCATCTGGCAGGCTTGGGGCTTCCAGCTGTGTGCTGGGAAGGCTGCCTTGCAGCCCCACGTGCTGGAAGCCCGATCTGCCCAGGGCACTGCTGACAAGTGGCTGGGAACCTGAGGTGGTCCAGCCTGTCTCCGAGCAAAGTTCCTTGACATAGGGAATGTCGTGGAGCTGCATGAGGGCAGGGTCAGTTGGATATCAGGAAAAGGATCTTTACCAGAGCGGTCAGACACTGGAAAAGTGTCATGGCCCCAAGCTACCAGAGTTCAAGAGCATTTGGACAACGCTTTCAGACATAGGGTCTGATTTTTGGGTTGTCCTCTGTGGTGGCAGGAGTTGGACTTGAGGATCCTTGTGGGTCTCTTCCAACTCAGCAGATTCTATAATTCTATGATTCTGTGACTCACAGTGGCGTCAGTGTTACTGAAATAACTTAAGGACACAGGCTGGATAAGGCTTACAGGACGAGTTAATATTTTTTATGAGAGCAACTATAAAATTAGATAAGCTAGGCAGTGTTCAGGCACAAGAGCACTTCTGCACATCTATGCTTCCATGAATTGTGGTTTGCAGGGATCTGTGCTAAATGCTACTACTCAGAAGTCTCCTGGCCACCTCTGCCAGTGAGGGATCTCTGCTGGTGTCCCTTTCTGTCTCACATATGAACAAAATGGTATTCTCTGTTCTCTTCACTGGCAAAACATTAATTTCTAGCACAGTCGTAAGTAACTTCCAGCCCAAATGGTGGAGCTTGGTTCCTAAACTGTTTGCAAGCCTGCATTCCTGTCATTCTGATGGGAATTTTATCCAAGCCTTCTTTTTATGAAACTGCCTTCTCTGAGCTCTGAAGAATTCAGATCTAGACCGTGATTTCTGTTTTTCCCACCTGTAGTAGCAAGAGCATTTAACATCGTTATTATAGAGGAAACTGGAACAATTAACATCTTGGATCGATTTTATATGAAAGCACATTCTTTGCTTTTATAGCAATCCAGCAATTCAGATATTCGTTCTTGAGATTTTACAGCTTGAGATTGTTCCCTGAGGTAGAATGATGCTTTGTTTAATCACCATTTCTGATTATGTGAACAGGTGACAAAATAATCCTGTGGGGGACTTGTTTGTATTTTATTTCTTTTTTACAAATTCTGCCTAACCTCTCTGTGCAGTACTGCATATTATGCCTCCATTCGGTCTGTAGTTTGAGCTTCTTGAATATGGAAAATACATGTCAGATTCTTAAAAGAATTTGTTAACAGGACATTTTGAAGTTCCCAGACAAAGATTATACAGTGCTGGGGGAAGGTGGAATCATTCTGAGTGGAGGCCAGCGAGCAAGAATCTCACTAGCGAGGTGAGCATTTTGCTATCTAACTATTTCTTTTATATATAGGGGAAATGTTATGACTAAGCACATCAATACATGTGGGCTAAGTCCTAATTTGTGACTATACCCCAGGCAGGAACTTCATTTTACTGTCAGAAATCTGAGATTTGCTCTGCAATTTCATTTGTGATACATCTGCACATCTATTCATTGAATTTTCAGTATTTGCTGCCAGATGCATGCTATGGCTTAGCTGAAGATGAGTGTTTTCCTCCTGATGCAAGATACCAGTGGGAGATTCAGAACTTCACCTGTAGTTCTCTGAGTAGCAAAGAAACATTTGCCATATAAATACACAAATAAAGTAGCATTCCAGGATCTTTTCCTGCTGTGACACTTACACAAAGCAGTCTATATACCAATTAATGACATATTCTCTGCCTGTAGATAATGAAACCAAAAAAAAAAAAAACAAAACCTGCCACGTTTCAGTAAGAGTTGTTACTGGTTTAGGAATTTTTGTATCATACAAAAAAGAAGTGGAAAGCAATGGTTAGCTCACACCAATGGGTAATGGCCTAGCCCTGTCTGTTGGGCTTTCCAAAGTTAGGAGATGATGCTGAAGGCCTGTAGAAGAATAGTGTGTTTTTCATATAAATTAGCTGTATGTTTTGGCTGGATTGCTTAGCTGTCATCAGAAATCCAGGAATGACAGCTGTAATGTGTACACAGTCCTGTTGATTTCCGCGCTGAGTGTGAGTTGTGCCAGCTTGCTCAGAAATGCGTGGTGGAAGTAAAGTCTCACTACAGGGATCCACAACGGCACCCCATGAAAGATGTGCGTGCCTGTTTGAGGCTAAAAGATGGATTCATTAAAACAGGGAGGCTTTCGGTAGGGTTATTTATAGTGGATTCGTTAGAGAGGAAAAGGGATATGGCTGTTTCTCTTTTATGTAGGAAGACAAGAGAGAAGTGGGCAAAGTTTCCAAAGAACTCTAAAGAAAAGGGGGAAAAAAAGCCCTAACCAAAACCCACGTAGATTTTCATCCAAACTTTACATGAAATATTTCTCAGATTCACTGAGTAATCATGTTGCTTTTCAGATGATCACAGCTCATTTACTGGAGTGTCATATAATTGAATTGATGTTTTTATTGCCAGCTGTATAATAATTATTTTATAAACAGTTACATGTTCAAAGGCAATAGTTTATCTGCTTTAAATTTTGATTGTGCTCTAATCTAAACTCAACATACATCAAGGTGTGCAGGTCTGTGGGTTGCAGATGAAGGTCTGTGGAAGCCAGAGAAGAAAATGTAGGATTACAGTCCTGGATTGTACTCTCCTGCACTGCAGATAACCTGGACATTATTTGCTTGGACTGGCTGCATGCATCTATCTGGTGCACTCCATGCAGTCATATTAAATCAGAATCCCTTCTATAAGTTCCATCAGTGATCCTTCATGAGAAGCAGATGCAGCTTGCCTGAGCTCTAGCTTTCTAACAGCACTGTCAGTGCTGCAGCTGCAACAGGGTGAAAGAAAAGCTCTTGAAGAAAACACGTTGTGTGCACTGGCCTTGAGCTAGCTCACTGGCCCAGCGCCCTAACGTCAGTCATAGACAGCTAGTAAGTCCACCATGCAAATTACAGCCATAATCTGAATGCAACTGTTATTCCATCAAACAAACTGCAAACTTTTTACTGATGAAAATGCCAAGAACAGTATGAACGTTTTGTTATTGTGCAGCCACTTAATCGTTACGTGTGGCCATTGAAATCAATTTTGATAAGGAATTTTTTGATAAAGCTGCTTGGTTTATTAACATAATATAGTATTATTGAGGGTTATTTCTCCTGGTGGTTAAATATTTTCACATTGTTTAACGTAATTCTTTTAAAACACGATTAAAAAGTACTTTAAAAAGTACTGAAATGAAGTTGTCCAAATTTTCTTTACTAATTATACCCTGATTCATATCACATCGTAATTTTCATACTGACAGAGGAAGGCAAGGGGTCTTTTTGAACTTCTATTGAAATTGATCTAAAGAACCCCTCTTATCCACAGGTTTAGGTCTCACTGAGCCGTGTCCAGACATATGCAACTTAAGAGCCTAATGGCACAAATAGTTTTTCATATCCTGAACTCAAAATATTGTACAGTCCTATTTAAGGTAGTGCTTGCAAGCTCATAACTTGCTAACACACTTGTTCTGGCTCACCATTTATCTCAAATTACTTTTAAAACTAAGACCTTGCACCAAAGTCTTTTCAGGCACTTATTTACATATGTGTAGTATTTCCTCAGGCATCAGAAGACATTACAGTAGATTCTAAAATCCAGTTTAAATGTTCATTGTACACCCAGAAGGACTATAAAATTCAGGCTTTAAAAAGATCTATGGAGAAGCCTATGTAAAAAGCAGCTCTGTTTCTTCCTTCACGCAGAAATTAATGAAAGATTTATTTAGTACTTAATGTAGTCTGCAGCAAGGAAAGTGTTAACTGACAAGTGTCTTATAAGCACATTAAATGTTGAACTCCAACTCCATATTGATACTGCAGAAAAGTTTTTGAGTTAGAAATGTAAAGGCAGTCATTTTACATTATATTTATGTAAATTTCTAAGAGTTGTGAAAGTTAATTTCATTTCCATTTTTTCTGTTCAGAGCAGTGTACAAAGATGCTGATTTGTATCTCATGGATTCTCCTTTTGGATATTTAGACATTTTTACAGAAAAAGAAATATTTGAGAGGTACTGTATGTTTTGAAATGCTGTACTTAAGAATTCCATCAAATGGCTTAATGTAAAACCAGTAACAGAAATCTCCCTCTAATTGGTATATAATCTCCCTATAAATTGGTATAGAATTTAATAACAGTACAAAAATACAGAAGTGATCAAAATAATTCCTTTGGGGGATGTTATTTTATAGAATTTTTGTGAGTGAGCATTTTGTGTGAGCATCAGGATGGCATGCTGTGTGTGGCAGGCCTGGGCCACATTGAACCTGCTGTCATCTATTAATATCAGAGTGTAACGCATCCTGTCTGGTGCATCTGTGTGCCAGAAGGGCTCTCAGTTTAAAATTTTTATCTACTTTGTCAGTATACATTTTTACAATTGTTTTTTTTTAAAGAAATTTTAATTGCTGAAAGAGTGGTCACCTGAATGTGCCCACTGACCAAGAGATGAACAGAATGTTGGCCAAACACGTAGACTTCTGGCTTTTCCTATTAGCGTAGCTCAAAACATTAGGGACACATACTGCCATCCATGAACTTTGCAGTCACCAAATATTGGAAGCTTTGAAAGTGAGCTAATAGATCCAAGTGACTCTAAGATGAGAAGAAATATTTCATTTTCATTTTGAACTGTACTTTTTGGATTGATCTGAAAATGATTTATTTTTCCCCCTCCTTTGGATTCTGCTCTAAAAATGCTCATCCTTCAAACATTCCAACCTTACCACCTCCTTGTAGTTTGAGGGAGCACCCAAGACTGTTAATACTCGGAGGGAGGCAGGTATGGATTGAAAATGGAAGAGATAAAAGCCATGTCTTATTATGAAAAGACAAAATCTAATTTTTAACTCTTTTTTTTTTTTTTAATATAGCTGTGTGTGCAAATTGATGGCCAATAAAACTAGGATCTTAGTTACTTCAAAACTGGAACATTTGAAGATTGCTGACAAAATATTAATCTTACATGAGGGGAGCTGCTATTTCTATGGAACATTTTCTGAGCTTCAGGGCCAAAGGCCAGACTTCAGCTCAGAGCTGATGGGATTTGATTCTTTCGATCAATTCAGTGCAGAGAGAAGAAATTCAATTATAACTGAGACTCTCCGACGATTTTCCATTGAAGGAGAAAGCATGGGATCGCGAAATGAAATAAAGAAGCAATCTTTTAAACAAACATCAGATTTTAATGACAAGAGGAAGAACTCCATAATTATTAATCCACTTAATGCAGGCAGGAAGTTATCGATAATGCAAAAGAATGGGACACAGGTCAATGGACTGGAAGATGGCCACACTGACTCACCAGAACGGAGGATCTCACTAGTACCTGACCTGGAACAGGGAGATGTGGGTCTGCCTCGAAGTAACATGTTAAACTCTGACCATATGCTGCAATCGCGGAGGAGGCAATCTGTGTTAAGCCTGATGACAGGCACCTCTGTGAACCAGGGGCCACATGTCTCCAAAAAGGGAAGTACAACATTCCGGAAAATGTCGATGGTGCCTCAGACAAATCTGTCTTCCGAGATAGATATCTACACGAGACGCTTGTCTCGAGACAGTATCTTGGACATAACTGATGAAATTAATGAAGAGGATTTGAAGGTGCGTGTTGATTTACTCGATCTTTTTTTGATATGGTGATGATTTTGAGCTGTATACACCTTATGCCCATTTCTACCTGACTCTATAATTTCTAATACAACATTTTCCGTGGAATATATATATCATATATATATATATAATATATATAATAATATATATTATATTATATATTCCTGTGGAATATTATATATATATATATTTAATATCTATGAATATTTTTTTAAACTCAAATACTATCTCGAAATTCTTAAAAATGCTTCTTGTTGTCAGACTGCCTCGCTCATGTTCTGGTACAAATAGTGAACAGATGAGTAAGCTGGATTTTACTCTGTTTCTATGGATGTGCTGGAAATCACGCAATTAAGGCTGAGTTTTATGCCGACAACTGGAGCAAAATGTCTTTCTTTTTCTTACAATTAACAGCATGACATAACAAAATACTTTTCTTTCCAAGGTTTCCCCCTGCTCAGTTTTTTACAAAGTTGGTTTTCACAGGATATGAAAATTTTCTACAGTAGTTTACTATGTAGAAGAAAGTGTAGAAGAAACACTGAAACTCAAAATTTGCTGAAGCACTGTCCTTTTTTTCTTTTGCTTTATTGTTCTGAGCAGAATAAAAATCCCTTAAAACATCTATGAATTTACTTTAACAGCACATTAATTGTCTACATTTCGATATGCATTGAAAGAAAACTGCCGTTGATTAACTATTACTCGACTTTTAGAAGTGCAGGACCAATTTTCATTGTTTCTTTCAGTATTGTCTGAGCATTTGAAATTATCCCTAAACTGTGTTGTTGGAGCAAAGATAATTTGACCACTCAGTATCTCCCTCTCCAGTCATTATCAGGCAATTTGAATCATAGAATCATAGAACAATTTGGGTCGGAAGACTTAAAGATCATCTAGTTCATGTAGCTGGACCTTAAAGATCACCCGGTTCCAAGCCGCAGCCATGGATGAGGACCCTTCCCATTAGACCAGATTGCACAGGGTCCTATCCAACTTAGCCTTGAACACTTCCAGGGGTAGGGCATCGACAGCTTCTCGTGACAACCTGTTCCTGAGCCTCACCACTCTCACAGTGAAGAATTTCTTCCAAATGTCTAATCTAAATCTTCCCTCTTTTAGCTTAAAGCTGTTCCCCCTTGTCCTATCACTACGTTCCATGATAAACAGTCCCTCTCCATCTTTCCTGTAGTCCCTCTTTAGGTACTGGAATGCCACTATAAGGTCTCCCTGGAGCCTTCTCTTCCTTGGGCTAAACAACTCCAGCTCTCTCAGTCTGTAGCATGAATGCTACAGTTGAATTATTTGGAGTCAGCAGAAAGAATGACAGCTTTCATGTGAGTTAGCAGAATGAATGACAGCATTCGTGTGTCAGAAATTTTCACAAATAGGTACTATTGTCATTGTAACTATGGTCTTATCAATTCTTTGTCAGGAATGCTTTACTGATGATGCTGAAAGCATGGGTACTGTCACCACATGGAATACTTATTTCAGATACATTACCATCCACAAAAGCTTGATTTTTGTACTAATTTTATGTGTGACTATCTTCTTACTTGAGGTAAGAAAATCTGTTCCCGATGTCATTTTCCTTCAAACAATGTTTCTTCAAATTATGTTGTTTGTGATAGAAGTATAAAGGGATAAAGCATCAAGACGTTAGCTGATGCATGTATTGACCAGCAGCAACTGCTGTTAAAATGATATTTTTTGGAGATAATTTCTCTACTGTTAAGTTGAACATTGCTCACTGAAGATAAGGATTAATACATGGCAACAGAAGACCCACCAACTCAAATTACCTCCATTATTTCCTTCTGTGTTGTAAATAAATTGTTGTCCTGAGCTTGTCTCTTGTTCACAGGTGAATGATCTTCCATTTTCTATGAAAAGATATCTTTACAGAGCCTTGGGAATGTAACAAGTACACATATATCAATCCTGGAGAGTTGCTTTCAAAAATGAGTTATTAGCTTCTCTCTCAGTGAAAAAAGAATGGGTAATAATGCAGAAAGCTGAATGCCTCTGATGGCATTTAAAGATGGGTGGGATTTTCCTACAGTGTGCAGAGAAGACTTTTTTCCAAGTACAGTGGAAAACACTGTCAGAACACGTGCTGACGAACTTCTGCCTGACCACATGCCTGATGGTACAAATCTGGTTATTTGTCCTGTAGTAGATGTTGTCTGCTTTTGGTCTTTTCTCAGCTTAGGAAAGGCTTTTAACATATCTACATAATCTCCTACTATTCTCTTTTACAATTAATATTCTAAATCAAGAGTTTTTTCTAAGGCATGAAACAAGTTTCAGAGAAAAGACTGTGATTAATGGGGACTGTAATCATATGCCAACTTATAAAATATAGCACCATTTTCTCTTGACATTTTTCAGCACAAACCAAAAGAAGAATCCACTAGGAATATAGGATTACTTTCTGGCTGATCGTGCCAGTGAAGGGTTTTTAACAATTCTAAGTTGACATTCGAACTTCTCTTAAGTATCATCAAACCTGGAAAAGAACATGAGTGATAATATTCTAAATTTACAGCAATGTTGCATTCTGGATGACTAAGTTAGTTCTTCTGGAACAGATAACTTTGTGTGTGGAGCTTGGGTCTTGTTTGAGATCCTACATTTTTAAACAACCTCCAGTAACAAGATTGAGCGTTTTAACATGTAGCTGTTCTTATTATGTAAGTTCTGTTTTCATGATGTGGAAAATGGCTTTATAAACATACAACAGCAAAGTTAAATGTGATTTGTAAGGGAAAAGGAAATTTTAACTTTGAGATATACACCTCTATATTCAGTGTGCATTTCTAGTATTGATTACAGGTTTTTGCTTTTTAAATTAGACTAAAATCTTTTTAAGTAATTCAAAAGCCTCATCTTCTAACTGAGAACAAATCTGATGGCAATGAATATTTATCCATCAGAGTTAAACTCCCCAGTGTAACTGCTGCTTAAATAAAATCCTAATGATAAATTAATGGGCTGGGAGATATTCAGATATAGCACAAACTATATAGCCTCTATTAAACCTCTGTGTATGAGATGAAATACCATGCAAGTTGAGTATGTGGCCTGTGCTAGCCCTTCTGACCATAGGTGATGAAGAAAGTCTAGTGCTAAACACTGAAATCTTGAACTGAGAGAGTAGTGACAAGTACATTACAAGTATATTACAGATCCCAAGGTGGGTCCACAGAGATCACCATAAATAGGCCATCGATTGTACATTCTTCCTAGACTTGCGGAGTGTCTGTGTGTGTGTGTGTGTGTGTAGCTTGCTTGAGTGGCTCAAAACAAATGTAGGACCCAGAGAGCAGAGTTGCTGAACTGGAGGAAGAGCAGTTATGCATGAAAACGTTTAGAAAAGTTTAGTATTCTCTTGCAATATCATCTATCACTGTCTTCCCAGCAGAAAGAAATGGTCCTCTCCTGACAGAAATCAAGATCAGAATAGAATTCTGTTGAGAGACATAGAAATACTGCTGTGAAGGAAGCCTGATCTGTACAAATACTTAGATTTAAATTATAATGGCCCTTCTTTAGTTACTTAATGTAAGACCTGCAAAAATTTGTAGTTCCCAAGGGTGGAGACTTTAATTATGTGCTGAGGTGATATCATAACACATTCTTGTACCAATGCCATAAAAATATATAGGAAGAGGATCCCAGGAGCATGGAGGGCCGCTCCAAAAGTAATGCCTCCTATTTTATTATATTGGCCCACAGTATCAGAGACAGATGTTGGTGGCAAGACAGTAGGAGATGAGCCCTTCCACCAGTATTCTGTTACATTTTGTTGCTGTGCAACAGATGGCAGATGAGGGGTAATTTGACAAATGCTGTCTGACATGGTAGTGTGTATGAAGCAGAGGTGTGTCACTGAATTCCTCCATGCAGAAAAATGGCACCCACTGACATTCATTGACTCTTGCTGAATGCTTATGTGGATCAAACAGTGGATGTTATCACAGTGAGATGGCGGGCAGTGCATTTCAGCAGTACTAGCAGTGACAAAGACAAGCCACATTCTGGATGACCATGCAGATTTTTATGAGCTCTTGTTTGTTGCTGGTGAAAAGGCATAGCTAATGATGGTGACTACACTGAAAAGTTGTGTTTTGTAGCTGAGAATTTTCTCTATCTAATAGCATCATTGTGCTCTTTGTATTCATTGTAGTTTCTATGGAAATAAATAGGAGGCATTATTTTCAGAGTGGCCTACATACATTTAGACTATGTACATTTAGATAGAAAAGAAAACATAAGCAGAAAAAGAGACAGACTGCAATGTAGTGGCCTACATGAAGATCTCCACTGACTCAGAGAACAGACAACAAGGTTTGTTGTAGAGAAAGCTTCCATTGGGTAAATAGAGTTGAATTCCATATCTTAAAACATGCTAAAATAGATTATGTGGAGAAGTATGTAAAACTAGCAGCCAAACAAGATCAGACAAATAGATACGCCAAAGGTAGGTGTCACCTGGCAAGAACAGTAATGCAAGAGTAAATATGGTAAAGGTTTTGAATAATTGCCTTTGAAGATATTGGGAAAGAGGCCTTTTTCTTTTTTCTTTTTTTTTTAGAGTCATCAAAAATTTTTAGCCTTTAAAACTTAAAATATGTTAAAGCATACACTGAATATTCCTTGTCATTCGGAGTGCATTAACGAGCCTTTGTTAATAGTATGGTAAAAAATAATAAAAGAATATTTAGGCACTTGACTGCCTGATTGTAATAAAAAGTCTAAATGTAGCTTTGCTAGTGGGATGCACTAAATGGTTTCTGTGGAAGAAGAAGCTGATCTGACAAGGTTTCGCTTCAAGGAAGTTTGATTTCCATGCATTTACAATGCTCTCTCTCCAAACAATTATAAAATGAAAAAAAGTAAATGAGAAGAACATAATGTGACAAGACAAAAAATTAACTGTTTTCTCTGGTCACAGGTGGCTGCTTCTCTTGTTCTGTTATTATTTCTTCAAAAGTAAGTAGCTATGATCATTTATTGAAGGATTAAGGAATCCTTTTCATTGATTTTTGCTATAAGTAATTAATAAATTCTGCCAGAAGTCCATATGGATAGGTACTAGCTAAAGTTCGATAAAAGGATTCATAGATGGAGGTGGTACCTTATACTGGTCCTTCTCTAAGTGCTAACATTTGTATGGTTTGTGTCTTGTTACTTGAATGCATAGCAGTGACAGAAGGCATCTCCTGAGTCAGCTCACTCTAGAGATGTGCGGACTTATTTCTGAATATGTTGTGGTTTGCTATTGTCTTATTGTCTTTCAGTGATGTAGGTTGAGACGTTTGCTTAGGAACGTTTGAAGTGAACAGTTTCTATAAAACTGTATAATATCCTCTGCTCACCTAGAAATATTCCAAGAAGTTGCAGGGTCCAGCAGATGAAGGTCAAAGCATGCTGAGCAGCAGTACGGCTTTCCTGGGTTATTGCTTTTGATTCTTATTTTAGTCCTGCAGCACTAAGTCTCTATGTTTGAGCATAGGAAATGTGGTGATTGATTTGGAGGGGAATTTTTATGTCCCCTTAGACTAGGTCACTAAGGTTTTGGATCAGATTTTATCTTCATTCAGACGGTGGTGAGGCACTGGAATAGGCTACCCACAGAAGCTGTGAATGCCCCATCCATGGAGGTGTTCAAGGCCAGGCTTGATGGGTTTTTGGGCAGTGGTTGGCAACCCTGCTTATGGCAGGGGAGGTTGGAAGCAGCTGATCTTTGAGGTCTCTTCCAACTCAAGCCATTATACGATTCTATGATTCTATTTCATAGGATAGGATAAGTCATACAGGACAGGATATTTTATAGGATAATAATAATAAATGACAGTAAAACTATATAACTAATCATTAACTTATTTTTAAAAGAAACGAACATCACAGTACTATTTGTTTAGAGAAATTAAAAAGAAACTTGCAATTTCTGATAATGCATTTATTTTTTATTTCTATCACACAGTAGAGCTGCAAAAGTAAATGGAACACAACCAGAAAACGCTACCGTTGACAACCCTCCTGTGATCATCACCGACACTAGCTCCTACTACATGATTTATATTTACGTGGGAATTGCAGATACCCTGCTTGCCATGGGAATTTTCAGAGGCTTGCCTCTTGTGCATACACTGATAACAGTATCTAAAACTCTTCATCAAAAGATGGTGCATGCAGTTCTTTATGCACCTATGTCAACATTCAACTCTTTGAAAGCAGGTAATTTGGATGGAGACTGATTGACTCGTGTATAGGTTTTATTTTAATTAAACAGTTTTTATTCTGCTAAAGGATACTGCTGCTTTCCATTTAAATTGTCAGTCAAGCTGAATGATAAAAGTTTGCTACATAAAGTGATTTGTGAATCTTCTAATGGCTGCACTTACTTTAAGTAAGACATGTTTCAGTTGTCAGTTCTGATTCTGAAATAACACCTTCTAAGTTGGCATAGAATGAGAAAATTCATTGTTAGAAGTTTGAGGCAATAAAACCAGAAGAGGTTCTAATGAATAGCCTTTGTCTAAAACTGTAATAGAAAAGATATAGTCTAAAGATACGTAGTGAGTGACAAGGAATCAGATATGGATGATAAACAGTGCTTTATTTCATGAGTAGTCCTACTAAAATAGTCCTACTAAAACATCAGTTGGTGTGAACAATGGTATTCATATTCAAATTTGGCTCAGAAGTTGATACAGAGTTCATTACATAACTGGTGCAACAAGTTCTGTTTGCTGCTGTACGTGAAATTCCTTTCCCTTACCCTACTAAACTGGTACATTCTGGAGTACGGGAACCATTGGTAAATGACAATGTAACATACGATTTTCCTTCATTTTCCCATTATATTCTTAGTTCTGTTGTTATTTTGTGATTGACGCAGTATTTCTGCTCAGAAGCTAAGAAACTGGTATACAAACTCATACAAACACTGATGTACAAATTATCTGTGTCTCAGCAAAGCCTGATGCATAAAGGGTGCAGACTTCACGGCTTGTGTCTCTGTCTTACGTGTTAGTTTAACTACATTTTTTTTTTTGGAGTTTTTATGGGATTCCAAGAGCTGAAACAGAAATTGTAGAACCAAACGTGTTCATGATGTAGCTCCATTAAGCTGTAATGGAGTTGCTTGTACTAGAATAAATCTTGCACATACCTTTAATATTCTGTATTCAGAAAAAAAGAAAAAAAGAACTGGTTTGTTTGTTTGTTTGGTAAAGGTAATACATGTAGGATTTGGTGGGGAGGGTGTTAAAATGTTTTATTTATTTATTTATTATTATTTTCTCTTAATCCATAGGTGGCATACTTAACAGATTCTCTAAAGATACAGCGATACTGGATGATTTACTTCCACTGACAATATTTGATCTCATTCAGGTTTGTAGAATAGAAGTTCTCGATTTTGATGTCCTTTAGCATTGTAAAGTTTCAGTTGTACATCAAGGAAAAGAAATCATATAATGAGAAGAACTAACAACAGGAATTAAATCCCAACGTTCTTTTTCTTCCAGTCTGTATGTCTGTTTACATAGCTGCTTATCTTGTAAGTCAACTTCACTGCTTCTGTTTGTGAGTTCTTGCCCATATGTCTACCTACACTCTCTGTGCAAACCACTTTCAAGTACTCGGGCTCAGAAACATTTTTGCCCTGCAGCCCCCTTCAGTGCAAGTCTACATTCACCTTCAGAGATGTAAAGGGCATTTTTTGGTTTCTTTCAGTTATTTTGGATGAAGATGAATATTTTTAAATGCTATCTTTTTACTGCGTACAGTAATTTTCATGAGAAAACCTGCTCTGTCTCTTCTGTTCCCAGTTTGGTAGCATCGAACCTAATTTATCTTTTGTCTTGTGTTGACTATATTCTTTTGTTTAATTTTCTGTTCTCTTCTGCAGACTCTTCCTGCCTGCCTTGTTTGGTAGTTTCACACATGATGATACACTTTCAACTCTCAATTGGGCAGTTCTACCTTTTTTTTCCTTTTTTTTTCCTTTTTCTTTTCTGCTTCTCATAACTGTGACTGCCAAACTTTGTCTTTTATCCTTTGCATCTTCATGGCTTTCACTGAATCTCTGGGATTTAAGCTGAGTCTGTGAGGCCCTTGTTAACTACTTGTTATGTAAGACAGCTTTTGGGGTTAGGAATTCTTTGGAGGAATTTTATGCCCTTAGAGTTGAAGAACTGCAGAACTTATTTTTTTTTAATGGCAATGCCTGGTGCCAGTGTAACTGCTGGGAAACTCCATGCATTGCAAGATCTTGATGAGTTTTGAATAAACTCCAGTTCATTCACATTGAGGAGAACACTGGAGAAATACAGAGACAGAGACAATTCCAGTGCTTCTTAGAGGGGCTGCCTTTCTTTGTTCCTCATCCTGCCTATTCTGAGACTCTGTGGCTCTGTATGGATCCCAGCTCACTTCAGTAGTGTCCCAGCACTAGTGTTAACACACTACACCTGTGAATTTGCTCTGATTTGCAGTTCTTACAAATATGATGATCTGGTTAAAACCAAGTCCCTTTTCCTATCTTTTTGTTAGTCATTGGTAACTTTGCCTCTTGACCTTAGAGATGCCAGTGCAGCTCCGCCTTAAGAGGTTCAAGAAAATTACAGCATTACTTTGTGCACTGCTGAATTCATGAATCTTTGCTGAATGAGTAAACATGGACATTAAACAATTCTCTGAATTGCTGACATCATCTTTGGTGTAAATAGTATTCACTACTGTCTTTTCTGGTGTGTTTTTTTTTGTTTGTTTGTTTCTGACATTTTGGATCTGCCATGGAGGAGTTATTCCAAGCTGAATTTTGTTAGTCCATCAAGCTCTGTGTTAAACTCGGTACAAGCTGACTCGTTTTTCATATTTCAAGGATAAAAAATAATCTCTAGATTCTCTAGATTTACCTTTTCTGTTCTGATGCCTTTCAGAAGCTAACCTGTAATACCTATTGGTACATCTCTTTCTCCTGAGTGTCAAATGTAGAGACTCCTGGACATGCATGATGAGTTGCCCTGTCTTTCCAGGTTCTTCTGAAGAAGATCATTAAATCTACCCAGTGTCTTGAATGCTTTTCAGCAGGCATTTCCTCATAAGACATTTCTGTTGATCCTGTAGATTCTGAATTGTTTGGCAGTTTCCAGCTTCCATGGACACTGCAATAAACAATGTCAGATTCATCTGAAAGACATACAAAAATTATGACTCTATATGTTGGTTATCACAGAGTCACAGGGTGGTTGAATTTAGAATAGATCTGTGGACTTGGTCCATAGAGGACAGTCAAATACTAGGACCTCTTCAAACCTTCTGTTCAAAGCAGGGTTATCTACATCCAGATTGGATTTTGGATACACTCAAGGGTGGAGACTCCGCACATTCTTTGAGCAACACGTTCCAGTGTTTGACTACTCCACAGTGAAAAAAGGTTTTTCTCCTGTTTAGATGGAATTTTGTCTATTTCAACTTGTGCCCGTTGCCTCTTGTCCTTTCACTGGCTGACAATTAGAAGAGTCTGACTCTGTCTTTCCTACTTAACCCCAGATACTTATACACAGTTGTGCAAAAAGGAAGAAGACCTAGTAAATTTTACATCAATGGCAAGAGATAGTGTCTGTGATGTTTTCTCTGACAGCCATCTGTCCGAGTATGAATTACAGCCAGCTTATGACTGCAGTAGGACTGCAACAAGTATAAACACCTATGTCAGTCTTCCACCAGTACTTACAGCAGCATCATCATTTTTTGAAAACCTTTGCATGGGATGCTGCTAGCATGTATTGCTAGTCCCTAAGGTTTAATATTATCTCACTCTTGAGATCATAGTGAAGTCACCAGACATTTATACCTATGGTCTTAAACACATTTTCTCTAAATAATGAACCACCATTGGTTAACTGAATTGACTGCTGCAGTCATCACCACTTTGAACCCTGGATGAAGTCTCTACCACTTGTTGCATTTTCTAAAATGAAGACATACAGGAAGCACTGGAGTAAGTCTCCTAGTCTGGCCTCCATCCCAGCCCTAAAAGCTCATCATCTGAGGTCGCTGCAGCACAGTCCTGTGCCTTTTAATTGATCTTCACTAACTCTCTGCTGGCATTCCCTGAGCATATACCAATGTAGCCAGCTTGTGTGTTGATTTTCATTACTGACATTTTTGAGAAAGCAGTATTGTCTGTTTGTCTTTACACCTGTTTTGTTTGTTGAACTTGTGAGAGAACACTAATTTTCATATTCAGCTTTTTAGTGAAAGAAGTGTTGGATCTGCAGTAGAACTATATGGCATGATCATGGTCTTTGCAAAATTTAAGTAAATGATGGAAATGGGAATTAGAACAGCCACTGTGTTACTCCATGATCTCAAGTAACCTAAGACCTGTATAATTTGGCAGATGTCATTTGAATAACTCATTTTCTTAATAGTAAAATATACAAAAGACGCTAAATTCTTCAGTTTGAAATAATGAATAAACACAAATTCATTCTTGTGTTTCTACAGACCAGTGCTATGCAGTCTGTACAAGCACAGCCCATGTGTGTCACCATTCTTTTAATAGAAAAGGGTAAAGTAATGAAAGAAATCTTTAACTAGTTCATCTGTTAATTTTTGTTCATAAACTTTGATACTACCATTGCATTGATTGTATTTCTGATGAAAACGTCAGGTAGGAAGCCTATGTTGAACGCTAAGTACTAGTCTGACTGTGAAAGACATCAGACTTGGAATACTGGAAATTCAAATAATTCCTTGAAACCATCTAGAAACAGCCCAAGTGCTTAAGGTGCTTCCAGAGTAAAGATCAAAGCTTGACTTAAATAAATCTGTCTGGAGATACTGAGAATGAGGTCTTAGGAGAATAGTAGTAGTCGCTGGTAGATTAAATAGATTAACTTGAATGATTTTTCCCTTTTGAGTCATCTGTCACCTTAAAAAGTCTTGTTTTTTTTAACTTCCTGAAACTAACTTTTCATACCGTAAGTCCTTTCACAACTCACCTCCTGTCTTCTGATCAGGACGACTAGTTTCACATGTAGGTTACAGTCCCTTGCACAATTTATGATGTACCGTTTCCCATTTTTTCTGACCCTTGGAAAAACTGACTGGCCCAGAATCTGCAGGAGGGTGGCACTCAGCTTCTGATAGCCTCACACACCTAGCCCAGACAGGACAGGGACAGCATCAGTAGTATGCATGTACAGCAAGTATCATTCTTACAGTTTTAACTGAAGAGTGAGTGCATAGCTACTGTTTTTGTGTGTATGTGTTTGGCTTCATAATTTAGAATTTTGCAATACTGTCTCTACTACAGAAAACATTTCTTCCATGTATTAGGAAAGATAGCCATTCCTATAGGTCATGGATCTGGTCTCAGTTATTCATGATCTTTTCACAAAGGCTTGTTCTCAGCTGCAAGTACTACTTAAGTTAGCACTTTATGGTTATCAAAACAATACGTAGTTGCCGTGGGAAGGAAATTCATCACCAATCTCTAGTCTATAAAATGACAAGTTTACTATATCAATAGTATTTTTCTTTCATTCTGCAGTTAATACTGATTGTGATTGGCGCTATAACAGTAGTCTCAATATTACAACCCTACATCTTCCTGGCATCAGTGCCTGTGATAGCAGCCTTTATTGTGTTAAGGGCATACTTCCTCCACACTTCTCAGCAGCTGAAACAACTGGAATCTGAAGGTATGAGCAACAAAATTGGTAGACTACTAAATCCACCACAAATCAATTGAGAAGTGATTCACCCTGTCACCTCTTCTTTGCCTTTTCTCTTGTAAGATGCTGTTGTCTCTGGGAGTAGAGCACATATCTCCTTAAAAGTACTGCTGTTACTGAGCCAGCCAATACTGAGTGCTCTGAACAACGGAGAAGACCTATTTAAAGCTGGGCTTTAACACCACTGCAGCTGAAAACAAATAAAGTCCTGAAATACATTTTTCTTGAGAGTAAACTTAACTTGAAAAATTGTGATCAGATGTGTGATATGTGCCTCGCTGGTTTGTTTCTTTATAAGAAAACTTTAGAATCACTGTACGTTTCTTTTACAAGTGCAAATAATTCTTCTTTTCTGAACAAGTTATTTGACTAAATTTCTTCCTCTCCCCTGTTATCAGACTAACGTATTCCAAATAAAATGGAAAAACTGATTCTGAAGTGTGGGTTTGCAGATCAAGACTGTGGTCTGGCTTTACAAAAAACTGTCAGGATCTGACAATCCTCAGTCCATTGTGAATCACCTTGCCTTTTACTCATGCATAACTTTAATATTCCTCAGATGTAAATCTAAATTTGTTTCATATTTAGAAGGGTTTAGCACTGGCACAACACTTTTTATGTAATGCAAGATCTCCTTAAAGTTACCACCATGTCAAGAGAATGGAATCCAGAGCATTAATGTACTCTATCTGTGCTAAAAAAAAAACCAAACAAAACACACTCAAACTTATATGATGAAGTTCTCAGAATTGTAGGAATTAGTTTTGGCTGGGGAGGAGCCTTCTTTCTCTTGTCACATCTTATAGCTGACCAGGAGTTTCTCCAAGCAATATGCTAACTATGAGGAATTAATGTGGTCACTTGCTGGCAAGACACTGAATGGAACATCAACCCATTCATGGAAACGCTGTTGTATATCCTGTGCTAGGATTACTTCAACCGTGTACGCCAACAACATACGTAAATTAAACCAATGACAGTAGTTACACTGCTAAGAGTCAGAGCACAGGGCTGTGGATTTGTGTTATATCAAAAGTATTTTCTTATGAGTGTTTATGATGTTTCTAATTTAAACACTTCACAGCTCGGAGTCCAATATTCACACATCTTGTTACAAGCTTAAAAGGACTGTGGACACTGAGAGCTTTTGGGCGGCAGCCGTATTTTGAAACCCTATTTCACAAAGCTCTGAACCTACACACGGCAAACTGGTTCCTCTACCTGTCAACTCTGCGCTGGTTCCAGATGAGGATAGAAATGATTTTTGTTGTCTTTTTCAGTGCAGTGGCATTCATCTCTATCATAACCACAGGTACAGTAACTTTACTGTAATACTGAAATGCAAGTTTTGCCTCTGTTTAGCAGCTCATCTGTGGGCACTTCTGATGACAATAAACTATTGCAAAGTTCAGCATACACTGGAGTCACTGATTTAAGTACGTCAGAGAGTAGAAATTGTGTCTTACTTGAAATAGAAGTTAGTTATACCACTGTTGTTACTATTGTAGAAGGCTCATTGAAGGGATTAGTTTGCAGATAATACCTGAGGGGCCACAAGTTTCTTTTCTCGACCCTAACTGCCATAGAAGTAATCTCTAAACCACATAAACATAACTGTACTGAAAAGGTTGGATGGTCATTATTATCTGTATAGCTTGAAGCTTTTTAGTAAACTGCAGTTAATATTCCTCTCGTTTTACAAATGACTGAGTAAAAATGGAAAGATTTAATAATGATCTCTTAAAGCCGCATCGATAGTGGAAGTACTCATTGAGTTTTCTAATTCCCACGTACTGACCCATTTCCTAATGTGAGTTTTTGTAGATTCTATTAAAAATCACCTCCAAACGGGTCACCCCTCCTAGTAAACCCAGTATACAAAGGAGAAACACTATATACCTTACTGCTGTACCTGGATGCTGGGCCAGGCATAGCTAGTCTTTGACAAGCAGAGCAGGAGCTGAAAGTTCTTAATGAAAACAGAATAATTCAGCTTTGTAGAAAAATTCTGCAAGTTTAGCTACAAATAACTTTTAGAAGAGTTCTTAATTCAGTATGCTCTCATTTACATTTTTTGATTTTCATTCTCAGGCATTACGTTCCCTCTCCCCAGTTCTACACTGAACATTTGTTCAGGATCAGTGTTGTGACAGCTGATGAGCAAGAATGCAGTGATTTTGAGAATGAAGTTTTTTATTCTAACAATATCTGAGTTTCACTTGATCATATTTTGCAGTTGATCATACTTTACTTGATCACACATACAGTACCAGATTTGGAGGTTGGTGGCCCTGCCTGTGGCGGGGTGGTTGGAACTTGGTGATCCTTGCGGTCCCTTCCAACCCAGGCCATTCTATGATTCTGTGATTCTGTGTTACCAAGATTTAATGGCAAAAGCAAGATCAGGGTTTTTAGTGAATTCAGTGACAGAACCAGGAGTTTAATTGATGACTAAACTGTCAATCCTCTTGTATAACCAACAAATCCATGCTTTTTTCCATGAAATAAAAGAGAGAATTTGAATACATATTTTAAGATGTTATATGTATCTTATACGTAAAGTATGAAAAATATATTCATTTTCTGTTCTCTCTTGGCCTTTTGCTTTCATATACATTTAATCTGTTTTTCCCTCTGCAGGTGATGGACCAGGTAGGGTTGGCATTATTCTTACTTTAGCCATGAACATCATGGGAACCTTGCAGTGGGCAGTAAACTCAAGCATAGATGTGGACAGCTTGGTAAGCATAAAAGAGTGCTGCACTCTGGTCTGTTTGTTTTGAGGAGTTGCTTTACTTTGTTGATTATGGGTGTTCATTGAGTTACTATCAAACCTGTATATCAATCAGATGTGAAAAATTCTCCTTACACCTTTCACAGCAACCTACTGGCTTTGGGATAGCATTGAGATTTTTTATGATCAGAAATTCTCCTGGCTGAGAAAAGGGAGCAGCAAATGCTTGCTCTTGAGGATTCAGGTTGCATAGCAGTTACGGGAAAACTTCTGAAAGACTTGGAGTTGCTTTGTTATGGTTATACACCTAATCAAACCTTGGTCCACTTCAGGGCTTTGCAGAGCAGATTTCAGTGGATGTGGCTGAGCTCCTTTCATGCAAAATCAGTAGTGATTTAAAAATCTTTCCTAGACTTAACTGGTGGTCTTTTCCTGGTTTTGTTTTGAATAACTGGTGAAATAAGGCTTTGGAGTTGGACTTGTTGACCTCATTAATTTGTGTAGTTCGTTCATTAATTAAGACTGACTTTAGGCTTTAAAGCAGAACATTTCACAGGATTATCTCATCATCACCTATTTGTTGAGATGTGGGAAGCACACAGGAAACTCATAAAAGTATACATTTGTTATGGCAGTTTTCATCATACTTCAGCTTAAATGTATAAACATTTGATATGTTATTTCAAATGTAATAGTCGATTCTCTCTTACAATTAAGGCATTCTGGGCACTAAGGCATTTTGGACAGAATTCTTGTGGCAAAATTCATATAAACCATAGTGACATCTATTAAAAGAAGAAAAGTAAGTTAAAAAATATTTTGCATCCAGTCACACCCTCTCTGAATCCTGAAGTATCTTCTCAAGCCAAGCATTTTAGAACTGGAAAACAAATAATTTTCACAGGAGACAATTAGATCCCCATTAGCTGAAATGAGTAGTTTAAAAAAAATGGAGCAGATTTATTTCTTAAATAAGTGATTCAATTACCCGCATCCTGAAGGAAATCCTTAAGGGCCCCAAAACTGGGAATTAACCACTTGCAACATCTAATCTCTTGTTGACACATACAATTGGTGATAGTCCAGAAAGCTGACTGCCATTCAGGGACACATTTTTTCCCTATCCACCAATTGTTTTATGATGATTCTTTCTTCAGTTGTTAGTACAGCCTGTCTTGAAGGGCAAGCAGTTTGTGCAAGGGCTTGTTTGCCAAAACTGCAAGAGAGCCCAACTGCAGTTCTGTGACTGATACAAAGTAAAATATGCTATTGGTAAGGCATGGTGCTGACTACAACATTTAATGAACTCTCTTGTATAAGCTCAGTCTTAGCCCGATATGGTACAATGTGGTCACTGAAGTATAACAGTCTATGTGAATTATGTTAATTCATACTGCTTAGTGCAAATTGAAGATGCTTCACACAAGCACAACAGAAAATCTTGCTGTAGGATTCAGAGGGTGCTGGACACAGCAGTGTTTTAATGAAGAACTTCCCTTTTTTAAAAATACATTGATACTAAACTGTCATCTATTAATAGGAATGCGGAAGTAACTCCTTTTCCCCTGAAAAAGAACGTTGCAAATTGCCTTACATGTTTGTGAGTTCTTTTCTCTGTATTAAGACAAATTAGTATACTGGAGCACTGTTTCTATTAATGACAGTCTTCTAAAGGTACATCAGTTTATAGATAGATACTGTGGTCTTGTTGTGGTAATGGATTGCTGCCCACCCCCATCCCGTGGATGCTTCAGTATCCTAGTTGCCAAGATCACAGATACTGCTGGCAGAATGGTTTCCTGACATTGAAAAGCTGCTTCTGTGCACAAACAAATAAGAACAGCTTCATGGTTTCAAGGCAATAAAACAGCTTCATTGGGTAATTCAGATATATTATTTCCTACTCTTTGTCCACATTTGACACTTCCCTCTTTGAAGATCTTTACAGTTACTTGGTTAAAGGTGTCCTGTAAAGGCTTGCATGCGTGCCTGGCTTAGTGTTCTGTTTCAGTTATATTTCTTTAAAGGGGTACTCTGAAGCTCCCAGTAGGACCAGGTTGGTTCAGGTTGCTGACACATCTCTGCATGTCTCCAGTTACGGATACACGCACACTGCTCTGAGTGATATCACTTTTGCCCTTCTGTGAGCAGCTGTGACATCCGTGCTTACAAGCCAGCACACAAGTGTGCCTTAGTACACACAGTTACAGGTGGTGGTCTTTGGTTGTCAGATGAGTTGGTGTTTTCTGCAAGTGATTGAAGCTTATTGATAAAGGTGCAGCTGCTGCAATTAGAACGTAACACTAAGCTTGTGCTGAACTCTTTTACAAGATATGTGAGGTATGAGACATGAGTGAAATAGGTGTAGGCAAAAGGACAGGAAGGTAGGAGAACAGGGAAACAGGATCACGTGACAAAGAAAAAATGTACCGGAAGAAATAGTGACCAAACAGATAGGTAGGTGGCTAATTTGACTTTATTCCACATAGCCTCCTCATTGAGGTTCTGTGATGCTGGCATATGTTTTCAAGCAATCTGAGAATCCAGGTTGGATTTTTGTTTTTACATACGCAGATCTTCTCTTCCTTGGAGGGACTTCTGTTCATCTTTATTTGGCTCCAACTGAAAAACATCCATTGTCTTTTAAAACCCCATAATGGTTTTGGCGCTGCATTTTCTGCAGTCCTGATACTTTATCTGCTCCGTTTTGTTTTGTTTTGAACATATGTGGTCACTCTGACAGCTACCCATTGTTTCACTTAAAGCTAGAGGCTAAGCTAGATTTATCTCCTCACTTTGATCACGTCTGCTAATACCCTTGTAGCTTGTTTTCAGCCTTTTTCTTAGCCCTCTGCACTGTCTTGCAATATGTTTAATTTTTTTCCTCCATAAGGAAATAAAAAAAGTTTTCCAGTAAGTGTTGCCTTTGCAGATAGGCATTGGCTGCTCCCAGTGGAATGTTTCAGTGCTTTACAAACCTTCTCCTTCACTGACGCGTATCCTGCAGTAGCAGTGCTAAAACTGGGAAGGACAATTCCTTTCATCAGGGAGCAAGAAATTGCTGTGCTTTCACTATTGCCAAGATTACTTTATATATGGAGATCAAAAAGAATTCCCCAAAGAGATATTAAGAATGTACTTCTACACTACATCGTGCCCCACCCTGTACATCACTGGTGCTGAAGAACTAAAGTAAAGTGGTTCAGGGTAAAGAAGACGAAAGAAAAGAGGATTGTGAAAAATAATGGTGGTTTTACAGCTGCTTTTCATGCTTTCATTTTTCCACGCTAGTTCTCTGCCTTGTGCAGTCTGGTCCAGTGCCCACTGCCCTCTGGTGCAGAGCCTGTCCCTAACCCCCAGCTGCCCCTGCCCTGACACAGCTCCATGCGT
>JANHGO010001356.1:0-34707 GCA_024606505.1 Aquila spilogaster
AAAAAAAAAAAAAAAAAAAATCCCAGGGAAAGCGTTGCAATATCCAAAGGGAGGGGAGTGAAGCCAGCGGGAATGGCCGAGCCCCGGGTCCCTGCGAGCCCTGCTCCACCTGCACGCGCCTTGTTGGGATCCAGCGATACCCCGTCCGGCATGGAGCAGGCATGAATACTTCTCTGGTGTCTGCTGATGACTTCACTTCATTAGCATGCTCCTGATAGTTCTCTCTGACCGTCTTTTTACTGACTTTAAGGCTCTGCTAATCAAAATACTGTAGCGTTTAACTATTTCCTGACTCCGGGGTTTGGAAAGACGAAGCTCCACGGGGCAACAAAACCCGAACGGGAGCAGAAACGCGAGCCCCGGCGTGCAGCGGCCCCAGCCTCCATCCACGAGCAAGTCGTGCTGTTGGGGTTTGCAGGTCACGACTCCGAGTGCGTTCCAGTTTTATCTACTTAACGAGGGCGAAACGCTCCTCTGCGGTGCCGGACTTTTTAGCGCAGGCGGATGCAAAGAGGAAAGCGCCCTTCCACCTTTGGGGATGAGATTTCCCCCAGGTAACCATTTTGTTTAAAGACAGCTCAGGCAGAGCGTGAAGCAGTCCGTGCACTTATTAACCTACGACACCGGGTCAAGCGTCCCTTCAAGACGGGGTGGTGAGACCCAGGCGGGTCCCAGGCGATGCCACCCTCCAGAAGTGCCGCTGCTGCCTTCACCTTCTTGCTCACGTGCTGTGGGAGCAGAGCTGACTTTCAGAGGGGAAGAAAAGCTGCATAACCCCTGGGTTAGAGAAGGGGAAAGCAAGGCACGGAAAAATAAAGCAACTCCGCTGAGAGCACACCTGGAGCGTGCGGCAGGGATGAGGACTCTGCTGAGGGCTCCCAGGTGCCAGCCTCGTGCTTTCTCCTGAGGGTTTCTAGCTGGTTTGGAGTCCATGTCAGGTTTTACTTTAACAAAGAAAAAACAGGAGTGGATTTTGCAACAGTGGGATAGGAAAAAAAAATAAAAAAAAAAAAGAGAGACCGCATTAAGCGTATGCCCTGTTTTCCCCGGGTGTGCGCGTCAGCACCTGGTTGCACGTACCCGTGCATCGTACCCATGATCACGGGCGACGGTGTTTCGGTGCACGCAGGCGCGTGCCCATCTTCACCCCGCGCAGTGCCGGTGCGGGCGGGCGCTGCGTCCCGGCACGCGTAGGTGCCACGGCGGAGGACGCCCGGCCGTGCCGGCGCGCGGTCGCGCACACGTGTGTGTGTGTGCACGCACGCCGGGTGGGAACACGGGGTTTAACCGTTTGGGTCCCTGCTCCGAGCACCAGCGCTATTTCCAGGAAAAAAAGCCATGCCTGCACTCTTTGCCCAATTAACACCCTTTCCCTATAACTGAGAAAACTCGCCCCCAAAAGCCTTTAATAAAGGCCTGCTGTGGGGTTTGGGAACCGCGTCCGAAGCTGCCGTAGCAGAAGCAGCTGTGGGGTCCGCCGGGCTGGAGGCCTGATTCATACCCAGCAAAATGAGGTCAGGAGCAGATGAGTCTCCGAACATTCATTTCTTCGCACAGGAGGTGACCCACATTTTTTACTCCTGATTCACAGCTCAGCTGCAGACACGGCTATCTTTAGCCCCAGAGAGAGACGCGGAAAGGCCGAGGGCCCCTCTGCAAAAGTCGTAAGGTCCAGGCTTCAGAGGGCTGTGATTTTTTATGATTATATATATACCTTCCCCTGCTTTCTACGGCGTCTCTCGGAGGAGAGCGGGACAAGCTCCAAGCACAGGTTTGATGCACTAAGCAGAAGAAGTCCCGCACGGGCTCTAGGAGCCCGAGGGTCTCCCTGGGATGCACCCACTGGGTGCCCACCCAGCCAGAGCCCATGGCAACCCATATTGGGACCTGCTGGAAATGGGGTCAGCTGCAGAGGGTCAGGGCATTGGGAGGGGGGGGGGTTTCCAAAACCATCTCGCTGATGGTGATACACGGGTTGATGGGAGCAAGGAGCCACCAGCACCCATCCTGCAATCGCCCCCAAGATGGGGGCCGGTCTTTGTCCGGTCATCGTGCCCCCCCCCAGAAGATGGGGGCTCTGTTTATACTGATAAGGGCAGAGGATGCTAAACAAATCTGTTCCCTGCTCCAGCTGGTCCCAGCAAAACTCCCAGGCACTTTCCCGTGCTGTGGAAGAAACTCTTGCGGTCGTGGCCGTACCCAGCACCCAGAGCGCAGTTGCACAAACGATAACATTTTGGCAATGTTTATCCTTCTCCTTCAGGGCAGGATTTTTTTTAATCTGTTTTCAGAGCCCTAAAGCACATGTTTACTTTTGAGATGAGTAAAGTCTCCAGCACTGGTGTGGGGGAGCCTCCAGCGCTGGTGTGAGGTTAAGCATGTGCTTAAAGGGCTTGGACTAAAAATTGCCTTTTTTTTTTTTTAAGCAAGGCCACAATGCAGCAAGAAACCCATCCCTGGGACTCGTACATGAGAGCAATGCACATAAACAAGAGGGTTGCTCCCCGCAACCACCACTCCCCTCCTTGGGCAGAGCCTTGGAGAAAGAAATGGGCTTTATAGCTGGCCCTAAATGGCCCCAATTCAGACCTGCAACCTGTCACCTGAAGAAATTACTCGGTATCCAGAATCAGTGCCCAGCTTTGTGCCTTTTTGGCCAGGCACTGGCACAAATTGCCTAAGTACATCGACCTTCTCGCAGACCAAGAGGTCTCCAGGAGAACCAAGTCAGGAACCTGAACAGGGTTTGCTGGATCCTGAAAATCACAACAAGCTGTGCTCAGAAGAGATTAAGGAGCTAGGACATATTTCCCAGCATCCTGAGATTCTCTTCTACTGCCAAGCAGCAAATGGCCACTGGTGACACCTTATTTCATCCCACCAGGGCGGATGGGAGGGCATTTGTTCACCAGCTTTTCCTGCAGATGGGACCATCCCATCAGGGACCATGCTGGCAGTCTCCCTTCCAGCTTGCAAACCCATAAATATCCCCCTCTCGCAGCAGCAAGGTCTCTGCTGAGGTCATCACGTCAGACATATCTTCACCATAACCTTGATTTCTCTCATGGGTTTGGGTGGCCTTCCTTTGAAAGCACATAGCTCCCAACAATTCCTTTTCCTAAAGTCAAGAAACAGTGATTTAAAAGCCAAAAACCCCAAGCGATGCTGCTTAAAACAGCAGTGTCAGATTATAACCAGGGGGAGAAAGCCCATGCACGCATCCAGCGTGCACCAGTAGTGCAACCACAAAAAAATTTGCAGGTCTGGCGTTTCTTTGAGAGCTCACGTGGATTAGCAAAGAGTGAATTTAAAGCCCAGCAGCTATTCCTGAATTGCTCCATGCAGGGACACCAATCACACAAAGCCAATGCCCCACCAGGTCCTCAGATCAGGCAGGTTGGGATGGGTCGGTGCTCTCTGTCCATCCCTCCCTTTCCCTCCCAGCTATACCATGGAATACGACTCAACTATTTCATAACAAACACAAGTTGGGTAAAATCAAGGGAAAAAAAAAAAAGCAGCAGCAGCACATGCTTTCTTAAATAATAAACATATAAAAATGTTAATTAAATCATGCTTTTCAACAGAGAACGATGGGAAAATACTTTCACACAATGCTGAAATCAACACAGCTTGCTTTTTTTAATGTCTCCTTGCAGCCAAGGAGATGCAAAGACCAAGCAAGATGCGGGGCGCACACTATGCAAGCACTGCAGATCAAAGCGAGACACTTTCTTCTGCAGGAAAGCATCTTCTGTGCTAATGGAGGGTGCCAAATGACTTAACATGCCATGAACGTCGCTCTAAATAAGTCTGCGGTAAACAGAGATATGAGACCCAGATGTTTGATACTGGCCTCTAATTTTGTGTGTCCACAACCTCCCAGTTGTGCTCGCAAACCGCAGTGGGGAAGTGAAAAGCTTTGGGGCCTCCCACCTGGGAGCATCACCCCTCCAAAGAGCGCATGGGTGAAAAACCAGCCTTCCAATTTGGGGCAAATAGCTCCACAAACCAGCAAGTAGACACCTGGGAGGGTGAAGGGTTTCTGTAGTGTCTGGTTGTTCCCTCGCAGACGCGTGAGCTCAAGCAGGGCAGCAGGGGACGTCTGCAGGGGCTGAAATCCTTTTCATCACTACCAGGGTCTTGGTGCATGCCCATCCCTTCCAGTAACAAACCTCATTTGTCCTTCCTCAGGGATGCTGCGTTGTTTTAAGGACAACTGTTTTCCCGGGTCCCCCCACGAGGTGAGCCCACCTTGCAGAGGGGTCTGCTCGGTCTCATCTCTGCTTCTGCATACCCCCGTCTGCCCCGGAGCTCTGCAATGGTGCCAGCACCAGCAATTAAGAGAGGCTCGTGCCACATAAAAATTTACGGAATAAATCCTGCCAGGATGCAGGAGACATTGCACAGCTTGGTTTCCTTCTGTCTCCTTTCAGATCCTGAAGACCATAGGTTCGAAACAGTTGGCTGCAGAGGAGCTATGAGCCCAGGCTCATAGCTCCCAAAGCTCCATGCCCAAACCTGGGAAATGAAGGCTCCTGGGTCCCTCCTGGACACAGCCTCTGCCCCAGCAAGACCAATGCCCTCTCTCCAAAGCAAGCAGATGGAGAGGGGCAGGCACAGGAGAGCAAGAGCAAACAAATTCCTCTGCAGCCACTCGCCACTTGTAATGACTTTATGGTCTAGTCATTCCTACAGCTTGCTTTTCTGCGGCATTACTCATGCTGCTGCAAGCTTCTGGGGAGAGTTTTGGTGTCAGGCTTCCCCAGTTGTCTTGCTTAGTGTCATGCATGACCAAAATATCCTACTCCTTCTCTAGAAGAACCCACTAATAGTCGATGTGCTTCTCCTACAGCCTCTGCAAAGGTCAAGTGTGGATGCTTGGTGACTACCAAGCCTTCCCCACCCCACCAGGTCTTTACCAGCTATAAAACATACAGCTGGAAGGCTTGACAGGCTTTGTGTGGCTCCTTGTTGGCTCTCTAGCAGCTCTGCCCTTCCTAAGTGCTGCTGGTGGCAATGGGCCAGGGACACCCACAGAGCGTGCAGCCACGAGACGGGCTCGGTTATCGGTGGTAAGCTCCTCGCCAGCTGCTGGCTGGCACTGCATTGATTCAGGCTTTGCTATTTAAAGTCTTGAGCATTCATGGAAAAAAAAAAAAATCCCAGAGTGAGTCAAATGGCAAGAGAGATGGAGGTACACAACAGCAAGAGGAGCAGAAACGGCATGCCTGGCATCATTAATGGGCTCTAACGGTTTCAACAGCCACGTTGTGCTGATTTCTTGGGATTCTCCGAATGCCTTCTCGGTGCTTACCGAGAGAACAGCCCGCTCCGAGCCAGCCCCAAAAGCACCAGGCAACTCCTTTGAAACCTGCTTATGAAGCTGCCGAACAATAGACTAGCAAGATCCCGTGGACGGGCTCCAGCCTGCACCAAAGGCAGAACGGTGACGAAAAGCCAAAGGAGAAGGGACGTGGAAGCAACGGGCTTCCTAGAAACCCGACAGCCACTGTGCACATGGCTTCTGTAGCGAGGAGGAGGCATTTAGTGGCCTCTGTGTTGTGGGGAAATGCTTTGGGATGGTATTGAAGTGGCCTGAGTCAGACAAAAGCATTTTGACAATAATGTTCTGAGGCCAGAAATTAAATCGGAACAAAAAGTTGGAACTTGCCCAGCAGGGATAATACGGCATGTGTAAGAGCTCGCTGACTCCCAGCTGTTTGGAGAAAGCCATCCTTGCCACCATCCCCAGAGCTTTTCCTCCACCCTCTTGTAGAAAGTTCATCCCAGTTCTCATCCTCTCAACCCCACCAAGTGACGCTGTCATTCCAGAGCAGAAGGAGTCTGGCTCTGCTGCCTCCACCCCTCGTCTGTTCTTCCTACGCTTTGAGCAAGGGCAAGATCCTCCTACGCAATGCCATGGTGAGCTCTTGCAACACAGAGCTGCCTTCAAGAGCGTGGCTACGGCAGCCACAGTGATTTGTGCAGATGGAGCCAGAGCCTTCGACATGGACAGGAGGCCCATTACTGAGACGCTGAGCTTTGCTTCTGCAAGAAAACCCCTGCTGAAACGCACCGAGAGTTCAAACGCTCATCTGAGCAGGGACGTGCTCCTCCAGCAACGTGGTGCGGCTGGAGAAGAGTGGGTTGGAGCGTCACACCACGTGCTCCCACGTACCCCAGGACCTCCGTCCCAAAGACAGGAGCTCCAAAGGCCACACCTGACCTCGGATGCACAGTCCTCCCGTCCAGCCTCCTCCCCCCTGTCTCTAGAGAGACCTTCTCGAGGAACATTTCTGGCAGCAACTCCCTTTCTCGCCATACGTGACAGAGCCCTGATAAGGGGGTGCAGCCCCAGTTGCTGACCCCAGCTTCACATCAGCGCGATCCGCCGAGCAGTGGGTCTCCCAGGCAGCCCCACTGTGCTTCCAAAACAAGCCTCCCTGTGAAACGCTGGATAGCCAGCATGTGTCTCCAGCTCTAATGCAGGCACGAGCCAGAAAAACCATCAACATCAAAGACTAGATCCATACATCCAGCAACTCAGAACAGCAGGGGGGCAGAAACGGCCCCCAAAATTGGGCAGAAAACTGTCAAGCTGCATTCTTGGGAGCAAAGTTTTGTTGACACCATTTCTGCCAAGGGGAGAGGGACAAGTGAGCGAGCTGAGGCCACCGAGACAGTACAGAGGGTCACCAGGAAAAATGCAGATGCCATAAACAGCAGCCGTGCAAGCAAAGGACACGATGGGAAACGCTTCCAAACTGCTTCAGAAGCGAAGAGGCAGCGCTTTGCTCGAGACGAAAGTAAACAAGCCTCACGAAGGGACGAATCCAGCCCCTTCTCATAATGCTGCTGCTGCCCCGAGCATCTCCAAATACCTCACTGGGGGCCGAGAAAGGAAAGCAACTGAACTGAGAACCAGCCAGATTGAGTCACCTTTCCCAGCCCCCGCGACATCCACGTATTTCAGCAGTCACAGAACAATATTCTTCAGATATTCATCACCCTTTGGAAGCTGGAAAACCCTTTTTTCCCCCTTCCCCTGCCAGGGTTTGTTTTCCTCCATCACCTAAGACAGCAGCTTGTTGCTGTAGGGCTGCTGCTGAAGGCTGGCTGGAAGTTCACCAGTCTGCAATGGGGGAACGCTTAGAAAAGTTCTGTATTTTGTTTTGCGCAATATAGTTACGCATTTGGGTTTGGGTGGTTTTTTCCTATTTTTTGTTTTGCTGGAATGATATTTTTGATGATTTGCAGTGGGGCAGTGAGGAGCAATACAGCAACTATTTTTTTTGCGGTCTCAGACAGGAACAAAGAGAGTTTGCAAACACCTGCAGCCAGATTATTTGTCACCCAGCAAAGCAGACATGATCCCCTCTCCTGTCCTGCTTACCCAAACCTGTATCACACTTATGAATGTCTTTATCAAGAAAATACCAGCTCTGAGGGGTGATGCAAGAGCCTGGCACGGCAAGAGCAGCTCTGGGACCCAGCACAAGCCCCAGGAGCAGCCGGGGAGATGCTGATCCCCAGGCAAAACCAGCACAGACTAATAAACCAACAGAGATTTGCTGCTCACACGAATACCTGCTGAGAAGCCCCATTCCCATGGAGAAAGGTGACTTTTCCAGCACAAGAACCACCACTCGGCACTTCACTAACCCCAACACCCAGTAAATCATCCCAGTCTCAGGTAGGGGCTGGAAAAATAACTGATTTTTTTGGTTCATTGCAAATTCCAGTGAACCTGGAGGGGGGAAGCACTCTGAGGTTAGCTCAGAGAAAAAATACTTGAGGCTTGATGAGCTGAAAAGCTGTGGGAAAAAGCTGTTTCAGGGTGAGCACAGTACCTCATCCAGACCAAATCCGCCTCAATTATTGTGGCATTTTGGCCTTTTCAAAGGAAACCGAGGGTGCTCCCATTCCCAGATAGGAATTCGAAATGTTTTGAAATGTTCCAGGTGTTTTAGGATGCATTTCCCTTCAGTTCCCGAGGTAAGTGGCGCAGGGAAGTGGGGCAGGATCCGCACAGCAGCCCGCTGCTGTGTCCTTCCTTTTCCCTTTCACAGAAACTGTTTTGGTCAAAATTTCCCTTCCCATTTGCACTGCTTTGTTAAGGGACAGGCTGGATTTCTCAGGACTCTCGTCTTTCCCTTTGTTTTGTTTCCCAGGGATTTCTCCATCGGCTTTCTCCCCTGTCGTAGCTCCTGGGGTTCGGGTGCAATAATACACTCCAGGCAGCCGAAGAGACGTGATCTTAAAACAATAAAATAGAAAGCACTTCGATTTTCATCGTTGGGCTCTAAGATCCATTTTCTTTGAAGTAAAAAGGACCCTGACACCATACAGACCCAGCTTTGCGAAGCACTTAAGCCCAGCCGTAACACTAAACGGGTGCAAATTGCCTCCCGGCGTCACCAGAACCAGCGATGGGCTTAGAGCACCGCGGGCACCGGAGCGAGGCTCCAGCATCGATACTTTGGGAAAAGCCACCTCTTCTGGCTCCTACATCCCAGCAAAGACCTGCACAGCATTAACAACCATTGCAACTCTTTATAAGCACGATGCCCTGGGAAATAAGCTGTCCTCGCCAGGTGGAAAATGCCACCGTCCAGGCAGGTGCTGCGGAGCCGGCTCTGGCCAAGGCATCATTCCTGCATCGCATCGCCGTCTGATAGACCCTGGATGGGCTCAGGCCTTGGAGAAAAGCCACCTCTCAGCATTTTCAAAACCCAAGAGCTGTGCTAGCCCTCCCCTTCCTCTTTTTCTGGCAGCTTTTTAATGAATACTCCCGTTAAAAACAAAGGAAATTATATTAAAAAGGAGTGTGTTAAAATAGCTTTAAGGGCCTGACTTTAACTGACACCTACAGTTACAACACATTTTGCCAGAGCGTGAATCATGCACAGATTATCGGCCAACATGGGTGATTTCCATTATGCAGCCTGGAGTAGTTCAAGTCTGCTGGGCTGTTTGTACAGAGCTTGGCACAATCCGCTTGGATCTTCTCCCGCTGGTGGTATAATTTCATTTAAAAGCCTTCGCCTATTGTAGCCCTCCAAAGCAACAGAAACGAAAGGAGGGGGAAGGGGGGGGGGGGGGAAGCATTTTTTGTGGCTGGCCCAAGCTGTAAAATAGAAATCTTCCAGCAGAAAGAGGAGAAAATGCGTCTTTCAAAGACGTGTGTCTTCGCTTGCCGACCCTAGCAGGGAGAGGGGTTTATTTATTGGCTTATTAACCACGAAGGCAAAAGGAATTTGATGGATTTCTTAAGTGGCATCTTGGCCCATTAAGTTTAGGAGTCTTCAGATTCATTTGGACCCCATGCAGAAGTCACTTTTCCCTCCATACACGACCCCAAAAAGCTGCTCTCCTCCAAGCATACCCAAACTTTCCAGGTCTTCTCCTTGCTCCGGCGCTCGCCCACATCCATACTTCTCAAGCAGATCCTCCCTGCCTTCCTGACAGCTTGGACCAGGCTCGCGGGAGAAAGCCAGCCAAAAAAAGCCATTTCTGGGATATTTTTTAAAGGTTTGGTTTGGAATTTTTGCTCCTTTTTGACACATACAACAGCAACACCGCCGAGGGAAAACTCGCTGCTTGAGAACAGTGCTAGGTCAGAACATTTGATTTCTAATAAAAACGTAGTTATTTTCCAATTTTACAAAGGAAATGAAGGTTTAAAGTTTGGTCAAATGAGGTGTTTTCACTTACAAATCCCACCTAACCTGGCCTCAAGGGAAAGCCCTGTCGGGTTTTGTGGGGTGGGAGATGGGGGTCCGTTCCCTCACGTGAAATGAGGACACCTCTGACCACGCAGGGCCAAGTCCCTATAAAAAATGCCAGGTTTAGATGGATGGGCTCCAGGTCCCCTTGGAAGCTGAGGCCAATTTTGCATCCTCTCCTGCTTGGTTATTTTATTCCTAATAAATATTGCCCCCTTCCCAAGCCCTCCTCCCTTGCAAGAAGCCATATGCCATAAGGACCTGGCTGGGCTCAGGGACCCACAGACCTAAAGCGATTCCTCAGTCTTACAAGGCAGCAGCCAAATCCCAGGGCACTGCCCCAATTTGCTTTATTTTTTCCAGATATAGAGATGATTCGAACCATGCAAAGACGAGACGTGCATCCCGCCCCAGCATCCAACCGCTGCCGGATTGTCATCTTGTTTGGGGCGCTGCTGCCGTCGGCCACATCTCCGCGCGGGCATCGACCGCAGGCAGCTGGAAAATCCCACGCCCCCCTTCCCCAGGGGCAAAACAATCCCAGTCGCCACCAGAAATACCACCTGGGAAATATTTGGAAAAAAATATTTGTCTGCTAGGACACATGCCTGCCCCATCTGTAGACCAGGCAAGGGCTTCTGCGCTTCCTAGGATGAAGCGGAGAGGCAGAGCGTGCTCCGGGCGCGCAGCCCAGAAAGCCAACGTCGGCTCTTCATCAGCACACCGGTGAAAAACTGCAAAGGCTGAGCCGAAAGGGCAGGTACCTTCACGGAGCTGGCGAGCGTCTGTCAGCGGTGGCTGGCTGCCAAACCCCTCCTTTTTAGTCTGCTACCGCTGAATTTTCTAACAGCCCGCGGCTCCGCGGTTTCACGTGAGCATCTTCTGCCTCGACCATTGTTTCCAGTCCCACCTGCTCCAGCTTCCCCGCCGCCCCGAAGGCTTCGGCAACGAGTCACGGCATGTGGGATTTTTTTTTTAGCAGCCTGACACATGCCAAACCTGAGAAAGGAGCTTGATAAACCCAAGGTCAGGAAGGAATTTTAACTCAGCTTAATTGCTAGGAGGCAATTCAGATCCGTAACGTACCTAGACGGGCAATACAAAGAAGCGAGACAGATCGTGTGGGAGTAGATCAGTAAAAGCTACAGAAAATATAAAAGGATTAGCTTGATTTTTTGTTTGGGTTTTTTTGGAAGTCACATGTTCTGCCAGGCTTTCTTGGAGGCAAACATTTTTGTACCGCAGCCAGCCTTGCCAGCCTCAAGTATGCAAAAGTCCTGAGTCAGATTTCGAAAGGCAAAGTGATACTGACTTAAAAATAATTAGACTGAAAAAAATCACTTGATTTTCTATTCTAATCTCTATCTTCACTCTTACAACGTTGTTTTCGGGTTTCCAGTTACATTTTTTTTATTCTAAATGAACCCACGAACCTCCGTGAATCCCCTGCCTCCGGCAGCTGGGGCTTCAAGGGACCCGGCGAGTATCGCAGGATTCGGGGTACCACCGTCAAGGCTGGGGGAGCTGCATTTTTGCTGGGGGGGCTGCTTTCTGCGCTCATTCCTCTGCTCTGTCCCTCTCCCCATCCCGGGTCTGGATCCGGCCGCTGGTGGGGATGAACCGCGGCGCTCCGTGCTGCCGCTCCGGTGCTGTACCTGCGGCTGGAGGGGAATCCTCCTCTGGAGCGGTCCAGCCAGCACCTATCGCAACCGGGGCCTCCGTGCCAAAGCCTACAATCGGGAATAAATCCCTTTCCCTGCTTTCAGCTGCTGGATCCAGCGCTTCGGCCAGAAATCTGGCCGGTGGGTTCGAGCCCGTTGTGCCTCGGCCGCCGCCTCTCGCGCTGCCCTCCCTTCCAAGAAAAATGGAAACAGGAGACGAAGGAACTTTCCTATACTGCATCCAGCTTTGCCCGCTGCCAGATTATCATCATGATATTATATTAACGTGCAAATCATGATTGCTCACAATAAAAAACATAAAAAGAACAGAACGTGCACGCCAGCGAGAAGTAAAGCAGAAAGCGCATGAGCTCCAGCTCAGCCTTTGGCAGGACCTGCTGCAACGGCAAAGCGCAGACGAACCGGGATGGTGTCACCAAAAGGGTCCGGCTCAGCCCCGTGCAGGATTTGCCTCCCAGAAAACATTTTTAGCAGCCAAGAACCCCCTCTCCTCCATTGCCTTGTGCCGTGTTTTGCCCAAAGGGGCTCCCCGAGCTCCGTACGGGACGCATCGTGCCGGGCATCTGCACGATGGGGTCATCAGGGCTCTGCCCCAGTGACACGGGCCAGAAGGGAGATGTGACCTGGGTTTATGTGATTTGATTCAGGGGGATCAAGAACAAGTTGAATCAGATTCTTTTTTTTTTTTTTTCTTTCGAAGACACGATAACCTCCAAACTGACCCCCTTTAAAAAGCAACGGTAGCCTCAGGAGGCAGGATTTCCACCCATAAACTGTTCATTTAAAGTGCTTATAGGTTCAATCCTCTGGCTTCTAGGTTTCTGCATGAAAAAATCTGAAAGCAGCAAACGCTACATCACCACTCGCATTTATTCAGGGCTTCCTACCCTCTGACAATCCCAAAGCTCGAGAGATTGACGCTGCTTTACAAACCATTGACTGCACAGACCCACACGAACGCGCCGCCAACGTTATTAAAGGAACATTGAAGTTACAAAAGCAAAGTTAGGAAATTCCAGATTTGCCGTTTCCTGGGCAACCTCAAAAAGCCTCTTTGTGTCTTTGCATTTCCATACCTGCTTTTTCTGCCGGCCCCCCTCCCTCCCCCTGCAACAAGCCCGTTCTCGCCCGTGCACGTCCCAGTCGCGGACTCCCCCCCAGCCTCCCCCGTGCCCAGCGCTCCCAGTTTGCTTCGGGAGGCAGCTGGTACCCCAGACGGATGGGTTATTTGGGGTAGGGAGCACTGGGGATGCTGGAGCCCCAGCGGGAGGATGAAGGGGATCGCCGGAGCGTGGCGGCTGCCTCCCAGCCTTGCCGTCCCTCGGCGTGCCGACAGCCGCGAAGGAGCACGGGCGTGCACGCTCCGCAGCGGTGGAGTCCCCGCTGATGTAAAATGAAGATGCCGGGTGGATTTGTGTGGTTTGAAGGAGCAGTGAAACTGAAACCGGGTCCCAAGCTGAGATTGCAGCTATTTTCCAGAGCTATTTTCAAGCAGTATCAGTTCCACCCTGAAACGTGAAGGCATTCCACAAATACCCCCCATCCACAACTTGCCAAAAATGCCAGCTTATCTCCTGAAAGCATCTGCAGGGTGTTAGCATGTGTGGATACACACAGGCTGGGGAGGAACAGAATGGACAAGGCTGGCTGAGAATTCAGATAAAAGTAGGAACGAAACCCCATCAGGACTGTTTTGGGCAAAGCAGCGTTGCGGATCCTGTTCCTAAACTGATACTTCTTTTTTTTCCATCCATCACATCAACACTGAACCTGAGGAGCTGGTACTGGAAAAGACCTGGGAAGCCAAAGAGAAAAGCAAAGAAATTGTTTTCAGGACCCACCTCAGGATCTTAGAGAAGAATAAAAGCAAAGCGTGGCCTGGGCACACCACGACATGGCCAGGGCACATCAGCCTTACGGGTCCTGATGTCCCCAGGAAGGTTGTGTGTATTTGTGTGCGTGTCAAAACAGCCGTACGCTCTTAGATATGTGCAATAAACTCAGCAACGCAGAGTGCCAGCTTCCTTCAGCTCCGCAAGTCACAGCCTAAGTGAGCTCCAGGAAAATCAAAACAAGGTAATTAAGAGCAGATTTGGCCCTTAGCACTTTTTGTATACAAAACATTTTGGAAACTAATTAAACCACTGTCCAAGGCAATATCATTACGTGTCCAGAATGCCACGAATGTACTGGCGAGTGCCTCTGCCTGAGGACGGGGAAAGTATCAATAACTCCCAACCGGGCGTGATGGAGCTGCCGCATCTGACATCCCCAACATCTCGCAACCAGCCTTCAGAGGCAGGCGCTGGATTTACGAGGTGTCAGAGAGAGGAGGGGATGTCACTCACAAAGGATCATTCGTTTTTCCCCCTGCCGGAACCACGTTGTGTGTTTTTAACCGAGCTCCAGCTGAAGGGAAACCTGGCTTTCTGCTGGCGGGGAGCTGGGCTGGACTGGGAGGAACAAGTCACACCAGTACACTGCTACTGGGGAGAAAGCAATGCTGCGGCGAGGGTCTGGGACAGAGCTGCCGGACCGTAGTTTTATACCTCTTACAGATACCAGAGCTTCTCAAACTTCAAACTACAAAATATTCTGATATATTAGAAGAGGGACAGGTAGCAGAAACCTCTTCTGCAGGAATGGGCTGCGAGCCGGAGCAACCTCGGGACCGCTCTGGGGCACTACTGGCTTTTTGGTGACCCTCACGTTTGTTCGTGTTTTCATTTAAGCAATGGAAACAGAAAAATGTTCCTTTCCTGAAAAGCTTAGCAAAGCTGCCCTCAAACGGGAGGCAGCAAAAACTGAAGCTGCAGGATGGGACTCGGGGAAAGCACCATCGAGGGGCAGAAAACGAGGAGCCGCTGACCCAGAAGGATGGGGAGAGAAAGTGCAGCCCCACGCTAGTGCTTTGTGAGGGCTCCCTACGCGGGGTTTCCAAAAACTAAGACGCCTGGATGGAAGAAAATATATATTTACGCTGTGATGCATATCAAATGCATGGAAAACATCTCTCCTATGCACTGGTACAAGACATCCAGAAAGGAGGAGCTGCCTCCAGCCACCATCCTTGTCTCATCCGCATCCCTCCAAGCAGCCTGGGTCAGTCAGCAGCTCGTTTCCCCCGATTTATGATGAGTAAATGGCTTCTTAGCTCCTTCATTCCCCTGCATGGGTTTTGCCGGTGGTTTTGAGCCCTTTGGCAGCCCGTCTGTGGGATGTGCCAGCCTGCTCAGAGAGCAAATCCCTGCGGAGGTTGCGGTGGCCCCAGGTGGGACCAAATTTGTCCTGCTGGTGACTACATCCCAGCAGCATCCCAGTGACTGCATCCCCACGGAGATGGATGGAGCGGTACCCCAAAAGCCCAGCCGGGCCAACAGGCAGCCACAGGGCTGCAAAGAGGAGTAACGAAATACCAGTGAAAGCGCTGCTTGGCCGGGATGTGTAAATCAGAGAAACAGAAGAGGAAGAAGAGGTAGCAGAAAGAGCGGGGCCGCGTACGGAGGTAATTATTGACACACATACAGATAATAATGGATGCGGATGCCAATTCCCAGGGGCACCGCACACCCCTCTCCTAGGGGAAATGACGCATTGCAAAGAGGATACTTCCAAAAGGCCCCTTTACTTGTCCTCTAAGATTTTGGCATCCCGTCTCTCTGAGGCAGTCTGACACCCCAAAACTGCCCCAGACCCACATAAGAAATGTTTCTTGGAGTTGGCGCCGCTCACGCTCTCTTTCCATTTTCCAAGTCTCTACAACTATTCAGCTTTTTTATAAAAACATAGGCAAAATACACGGTGGGGTGATAGGAGACAGAAATGCCCCACTCTTTCTCTCCAATAAATAAATTAAACCCCAACTGGGCTGAACTTTGCCTGGCCGTGTGTTTTATTACTAACTCGAATTATTTATTGATGTCTTGAGATGGTCCCTATCATGGCGTAAAGAGACTCAGCCATAGCCACATCCCAACATCTCCACTGTGTATCTGAGCAAAGCGTTCGCTTCAGCGTGCATCTCCAGACAATAACAGATAAAAATAATAAAATTGCAGGAAATTAAAGATGCATAGTATTTTTCACCACTTCTACACCACAGCTTTCACCTTTTGCTTTTTGCTCAGCAAAACCAGACAGAAACCATTTTCTCTGCCTGCTTATTCTTGGTCAACCCTTTAAAATTCAGACCTTCTTGGGAGGAAACCCAGTAAAGACTGACCTTTCTTAAAACACTCGTAAACCTTTTCTAATTTTTCCTTTTGCCTTAATGTTCTATGTTTTTATTGGGACCCGAATGTAGAGTTATTCTCCATTTTTATTTTCCTCCCCTTTTTATTTTCCTCCCCTTTTTTTGCCACTGAATCTGACGGCGAACATCCCGGAGGAGGGGGAGTTTTCCACCCTTTCTGGTAGCAAATTCTTTATGTTTCATTTTAGCCTTTTGTGGCTTCAAAGAAACAGCTTGAACACCAGAAAGGGTCCAGATTGGCCAAGGAAATATGAAACATCGTAATATTTCTAATGTTAGAAGAATTTTTAAAAGGTTACATAGTGGAAAAACAAAATATGAAAACCTTGTGGAAGCAAGGAGGTTCCTCGAATGCTCCTGCCAGCCCCCCTGCTACTGCAAAAAAGGGCAAAAGGCGGGGAGGGAAATGTCAAAAATCCCCCTTAAAAGCAAATTTCACCCAACAGAAGGAAAAGCATTTTAAATCCTACAAAGCAGAAAACACTCCAAAATGGTAAAAAGCTTTTCTCTACGTTTTTCTCATAGCTGACCTATTCTAATCATCATTTTCACTCTCTTTTTCTGGCACACCAACCCAAAGCCACTGTGTGCATGTCCCTAAAGCTGCCTATGGACTTTCAAAACCTATTTTAATGGAAATGAAGCAGTAATGGAAACATTTCGATTTCCTATTAGCTTTCCTAAAGCCTTTTAACTACAAAAATCTAAAGTTCAGGCTTAAGCCGTGCCGACAGATGCATCTCTTTAATTCCGTTTGCTGTTGGTCTGCAGGGCTGGCCTGACCCAAGCCCTGAGTGTGATGCTTCGGGCTGGCAGAAAAATCCAGCTACCCATCGCTGCTGGGTCCCGCGAGCCTCAGCGAGCAGGCATTCACTTTGGGTACGGGCAACAGCATTTCAGGGAATATTTTATTTACGCGGACTAAAATAACGCCAGCAAGAAGTCAAGGTATCGACCCTGCCCATCACGAGGAGCTCGAATCACCAAGCAACGTGTAGCGGCGTTTTTGGGCACATCATTTCTAAACAGCTCTAATGGAAACCAGGCACCGGTTTATTCGCTTCTCCCTCTGGCTTATCAAATGAGGTGGATGTTGCCACTTGGTTCCCCAGCCAAGAAAAGCTCCCTTTCTTTCTCTTTTGTTTTCAGCTGTTCTTTCGCTTGAAGAATGAGGTGGTTTATGAGGATTTTCTTCACAGGGGGAAAAAAAAATGCTCCAAACTATCAGCCCGTGCAGGCAGAGAATAAGCTGATTTTTCAACACTTCAAAATTATGTCATAAAGGCCCAGAAAGAGGCTCTGGCAAATATATAAACACAGAATCCAATAGAAGTCACAGGGTGATTAACTAAAACCAGTGTTTCCAGAGAAATAATATCTACACAAACAGCCACATGCTTTGTTTAGCTAAATGAGTAACAGCGATTCAGCTGCCGCCAAGTGTCTTTTTTTTTAACTAAAACAAAAAAAGATTTGAGAAAGATTGGCTCTTTTATACAAAATGTAGTGTCGGAAGCAAAAGTCATACCCGACGGGCTCGACCTTGCGAAGTTTTGCCTTTATGGGATATATTATTGCCACGTGGTTTGGTGGTCTGTGCCCGTGAGCGTGGGTGAGCTCAGGGATAAATGTCCCCCCGTGCCCGGGAGCAGGCAGCTGCCCGCTCTGCCTGCACAGCTTGCCCGAGCTGCCCTCGGCCGCAGGCAGGACGAAGCGTTGTTTGGGGATGGGATGCTACGAGACGTGATCCGAAGCTCACTTCTGGCAGGAGCGTGCCGAAGGAAGGGGAAACTCCTCGTTACAAGCCCATTAATCATCAGCGTGGTCCCGCTGGACGCCGATATTTGCTACCCGCTTCTCCAGCCGCAGGCAGCGCTGGAACATCAGCATCTCGTGCATCGCACGCGTTTCCCACACCGACCGATTGCTTCATGCGAGGGACCGTGCTTGGCTCGGCCGCGGAGGTAAGAGGAGGGTGCAAAAATTGCTGATTTTTCACAGGTCAGCAGGTCCAAAGCAGACTTTAAACAATATAATAATAGCGATAATATCGCCTTGCCTCTCCTAGGGCAAGACTAACCCCTCGCAAACATCGGGCTGAGCCCTCGCAGCTGCCTGGAAAGGGATGGCGGGTGCATCGCACGCCTTCCCCGTGGGGATCCCCCCCTAAGGGAAGCAATCGAGGGACGAGCCCGGCAGCACACAACAGCGGGGGCACTGCCCGTCCTCCCTATTTTACCCTCCAGCTCTCCTCACCCGCATTCACATCTGCTTTTGCTCCTTTCCCGGGTGCCGGCTCCCTGCAGGTCCCAGGGGCAGCGCCGTGCACAAGCCACCCCGCTCCAAAAGCGATGCTCCCCCCTCCATCGCCTCCTCCCCCCAGCAAGATGCTCGCGCTGGCTTCCAGCAGCATCTCCCTCGCGAAGAAGAGCCATCGCGGTGGGCTACGGACGGAGAGGCAGCCCCATAGCACAGCCAGCTTGGCGACGACTGCGATGTTGAACTAGAGCAGTTTGTTTAAAAGGGGGGGAAAAAAAAAAAATAATAATAATAAAAAAAATTTTCCTTTCTCATAACTGAGGAGCAGCCCCTGGATTGTGCAATCGCATAAAACTCAGAGCGAACGCTGGGCCCTGGAGGAAAGTTTCCTATGGAAAGATGTATAGTGCCGAGGGGCTGGAAAGGCTCCCGCTGCCCGGGCGCATGCAGCAGCCCAACGAGGGGCTGTAACCAGACCTCGCCGGCTACGTGAATTGCTTTTGCAGGGCACTTTCCTTCGTACAGCATGTGCCTTCGGCCCCGAGTTGCCATGGTAAAGGGTGAATCTTTGAAGTAAATAGTCTGTGCGGTGACGTCCCAGGTCAGGTTATAGACTTGCATCATCTGATTTGCATTTTATTCCCTTTTCCCGCTCCCTGCCGCCTCTTCTTTTAAGTAGAGACGAGCACAAAAATCCTCACGGCAAGGACCCCACGTATTGCTCTGCAGAACCAGCTGAGACTTCAGTTAGAAAGCTTTCCTGGAACTAAAGCAATGCAGAAATAGGAAAGAAAGGCAGGCGTACCAGATCAGAGGTTAGAAAATAGACTTTTAGTTTCAGCAGCCTCGGGATTCATAACCTAAACCCTCACCCAGGAGAATACTTGTGTGCTTAGCTGAAGTTAAGCAGATGCTTAAGCTCACTCCTATCCTTAAATATGTAAACTCATCACATGAGTCATCGCGCTGACTTCACGGACATGGGGGAGTTGCGGGGGGGGCTCGATGGCTGAGGAAGGTGTGGGGTAGCTTCTGGGTGGGACAGAAACTTCCCTGGCTGGGCAGTTCGGGCAAGCAGCGGCCATGAGCAGATTTTGGGCATGGCACAAGTGGCCCGGGTCCAAAGCTCAGCACCTTGAATCCATAACCTATCCTTCGCTGGCAGCCACCAACCAACCGTAAATGATACTTGAACAAAACTTGCCCAGAAATAAACGCATTAGTAGGTTTGCACGCTCTTATCACCTAAGGTAACCGCAGGTAGATATGTGTCTTACTTCCTTGCCCACTTTCCTCCCTGGAGCTGAGGGTGCGAAACAGGGGGACAGGAATACGCGTTTGTGCACAAGGTGAAGGATTCACAGGCTTGAAACCATCCCCATGAAAGCTCGCACAGAGGCAGCGGGGACCGCGCGAGAGAAAAGGCAGAAGCTTCCCTCAAAAGATGTTGAGAGGCAGGAAGGCTCTGGAGAAAACGCACTCGCTGCCAGCAACACAGAGGTGTGGAAATACGAAGCAATTAAGACAAATGGCAACCGCGAAACAAGCGTCTGCTGGACCGCGAGACGTTGCTTACGACAAATAAATAAACCCAGCGCCTGATTGCAAAGACAGATATTCACGGGAGCCGCTTCTGCGCCGAGACCTGGAGCCTTTCTGCGGCCAGCGATCGCTCCGTGCCTTGCGAGCCCCCGGCCCTTTGCAAACCTCCTCCCCTGCTGCGCACGGCAGCCACCGCCGGGAGACGCGGCACGGCCTCGGCATGCGGTCCTTTTAATTAAAAGGTTGTCATCAGATAGACAGCAAATAAACGAAGCAGCGACAATGATGAAAGCAAATAACCTGACGGTGTGGAAGGAAGGGAAGAGCCGTGAGCGGCACGGGCTGCGGCGCGTATGAATATCTCGTTAGCGCAGCTGCAATTAGTAGCTGCTCTGGTTTAATTGTACAACACCCTTAATCACAGTACAGCAGGCAATTCCCTACACTTTCCCTTCTGGCACACACTTCCTCCTCCTTAAATTAGCTGCGTGGAAACAGCTCATTAACGCACACATACGCAAAGCTTGCTTAGGCCAGAAATAATTAGGTGCTATCTGTTTTGCTTATGTTGTTCTGGCTTTGGCCATCTTGAAGACTCAGACCTGACCTCCAGATCTCCTGGGACTATGGAAATCCTCTGCAATCACCACGTATGGAGGAACCCTTTGAACGTGCTCAGGAATTCGCTGTTGCTGGGAAAAAAGCGGGGAAAAAGAGGATATTTCAGCAGAGCAGGAGGCTGCGGTATGACAGAAAGGTGAGAGGTTTCACCGAGAGCTCCCATCGTGCACCCGAGAAGCCAAAAACTCAGTGACAACCCTCGGCGGGTCCTCGGGAGGGCGATGGGGAGCTGGGGTTGGAGGAAGCCCTCGGCTGCATCAGTCCCGAGGACCTGGCTCTTGCACGAGGAATTGCCGTGGCCGGGGGCTGCCGGCTCCCACCGCGGCCGACGCTGCTGGAACCGGCCACTTGCTCAAAGATAAGCCCGGTTTCAGGTGCGTTACGGAAAACCAGAGTTAAAGTTCATGATGAGAAGCGGTATCAAAGACTGATTAAGCAGAAAGGAGGAAGAGGTTTAAAATACGAAGCATTATTTAGATTAGAGCAAGTACTATAGATGGATTAGGTTCAAGATGAACAAAACTGTTCAAGCAGCAAAATCCTTAAAGGAAAGATCTGCATAGGATAATAGAGTGTAAAAATGTAACACACGCAGGCAAATTCCTAATAACTTCCCAGATTCAGTCAAGGGAATATTGGGATTACTTCTCGTTTTGGCAGAAAAATAATCCCTAGGATAATGGCAGAAAGGCTTTGAAGGTATAAGCCAAGCAAATGGGCTGGCTGAAGCCACACACTAGATAGATTTGCAGATAAACTGGGGTAGATATTATCTTTTCAGCACTAGCTACGAGAAATGTCTGTCTGTGCTCTTCACTTTCTAACAAACTTAATCGCTTCATGATGAACCAATGGCATTTCCACTTCCATATGCTTTTGATATTACTTAATAAACTTAATTAGAAAGCAGCCATCCTATTGGAAAAATAACATTTCAGAGGGTTCCCTCTCCGTGGTTAGGAACAGGCCACGTTACATAACTGGATTTCTTTGCTGCTCCATATTATCACAATTGGGTTAAATTCCACTATTCATTTTTACAATACACCGTAAAGCTAATAACCGTAATCATTTTGCAAGTAGGTAATAAAATGCCTGTCTGCCCAAGCTTGCAGGTAATGCCTTAAAAGATATCGGGTATTATTAAAAAAGGATGTCCTGAGTCTGTGGCTCTTCCTACACAATTTAGGAATTAAAGCTATGAACATCCTGTGTGCCGGAGGAAAAAAAAGGAAAAAAAAAATAAAATCAGGGTAATCTGCAATGGGGTGAGCGACATTACCCATAGGGACACTGAGACAAAACCCGCTCAGATAAATTCTTCTGGGGAGGAGATGGCAGTGAGGAGGAGACCCTTTCTTGAGGTCACTCCAAATTGAGTGGACCAAACGCTGGGGTGCATTTCTCTTCCAACCTGCCTCGTGTCCCCCCGTCCCGCAGAGCCCGGCTGGTCGGCATCTGCGTCTTCCACGTGTTCCGGCGACAGGCACGCCCGCCTTTTCCAGACAATTGGAACAGAAAGCAAAACCATCTGTATTGGTTTGAGGGAGGATGAAAACAACTAATATACATTTCAGTCTTAATGTAAGGCACATTGCTGGTATTAGGGTGAGGGCTTGCCTACAGATAAATCCTGTCATCCGACCGGGACGAGCCTGCGCCGTGCGATGCACGGAAGCAGCAAAGCTCGCTCACTGGTTCAGCATCCACGGCACGTTGCGCAAGCTTGCACGGGGAGTTACTGGAACAACGGGATCTCTCTAGGCAAAGCCCAGGGCTCGCTACTTCGACAGCTGAGGTACCCTGCTCCTTGAGAGCTAGGGACCCGCTCGTACGCTATAGTACGCATCCTTCACACCATCATGCTCTGGTCCTTCCTCCTCTTCTTCCCTGCAATGGACTCAGAGGTTTCCATTTTTTGAACTTACGGGACATTATCCGATGGACTGCATTTCTTTAGTCACAACCAACCTCCTTATGGTTTGCAAATTACACTCTACAAGAAAGAAGCTGGCGTGTTCAACCAGCCATTAAGGGTTTGTTCTCTTTTGAAATTATTTGTTTCAACAGACAGAAAACCGGACCAGCTTTCGCAGCTCCTCCCCGATTTGGAGGTATTCCAGAGGCAATATAACTTTCAAGGCTTTTCTACTATCTGTAAGGAGAGTACACAAGTCTACAAGATTTGAAGGTGAGTCTCCCACCTCAGCCAGGATTTTCCATCTGCAATGGGAAGTCATCGCATGTGAGCAATGGGATACTAGGAAAGGCCTCTCAGCTATAAATAGAAGACAACCACAAGCGGAGCACAGATGAGATTGGTTTTCAACCCTCAACCAATTTTTAAGACTAAAGATTTTCTTCCGTCTTTGCTTTCGTACAACAAATTGTCAAGCTTATTACAGTACTCCATGAAAAATGTGATTAGCTTACAAGAAATGGGATGACCTGGTGATGGTTTTGGGAGCCTACGTACTGCCTGCGAATTCTGTTTGGTCACTGAGGGCATTTTATGACCGAAAACTTCTTGAATGTGTGGCTTATCTGCTTTTCCCATTGCCTTTTTCCACCGATGAGCCTCCGGAAGCTCAGCAGCTAGAAACACAGGTACCATTTAGGCAAACCGTTTTTTAAATCTGAATTCCAGGGCTGAAATAACGAAGCAACAGACCTGGTGAGATGTCTGGATCATATGCTGGGGCTGAGCAAGAATCATCTGGAAAAGGATGGGAAGATTATGAAAGAGAAGATCTCTCAGCGGTCGTTTTTGGAAACCGGCCGCAAAAGCAAGAAGGGCTCTGTGTGCTGGAGGAGAGCTCAGGTGCATCAAAGCAAGAGGAGGGAGGATATGAGATTATTTAGAGGGCTTGGACTTGTGTTCAAAGGCCTTTCAGGAAGCATTAAAGAAAAAGAAGCAGGAAAACATACTTGGGCATTTATTATTTTGTCTAAACCTATGTGTATCTTGGGTTAGCTAAAATAAAATGCCGGGGTTTCTTTGGAATCGCTGGTCTCCTCCAAGGCAAAGCTGGCACTGGGACAGTATGTGCTCTGATCACACTGCACAGACTCTGTGCTCGCTGCAGAGCGCCCGAGTGACCTTGGGTGAATCCCTAATCCATTTCCATTCTTGGAGCTGAGTCTGCCACGGACCAGATGCTCATAGCCATGGCTCTGCTCTCCTTGGGCAACTCTTGGTCCTACTACAGCACAGCAACAACTAGCAGAGCTGAGAGAAGGAAGATGGGGGTTAAGTGATGCTATGCACAATTTGGGGACCATTGTAATACCTGGCTACAACATAAGCAATCAAAGGCAGCCTTTAACTCTGATTTTTCTGGCAGTCAAGTAATAACTACGATGTTGTTTTAATGTAACGTCGAGTATTTAACTTGAGATTGCTGGCATGCTCGCACAAGGATATGACTGGGAGACAGGATGCACTAATATTTGCCAGTGAGACAGAACAGAAGACAAGAGATAAAGAACAGGATTACGCACAGCACACTACATACTCACACAATAAAGAGCATTATTTCATTGCTCTTGGGACCGTCGTGCAAACTAATTAAAATGGTATTTCAGCATATTGAATTAATGACTCCACTGAGGGCAAGAAAGATCTTATCAACAGGCGTTTTGAAACCTCATTTGCTTTAAAAAATGTACCGAATTGGTAATAATCTCAACAGTGAACTGGCAGAGTCAAGTAGGAACACTCGTTTTGTCAAGGTTTGTGTGGCAACGAACACTGCCGCTTTGTAGCCCTACAGATGCCATCGACCAGGAGCAGGGCACGGCAGGACGGGCACTGAGCATCACTCTGCGCTCTGTGCGTGGATATTGCTCTCTTCGTGGGAACTCTTACCTTCTCTTTAGCTTAAGGAAAGGATTTCTGGCTGGAAAGAAAGGCTGCAAGGAGCGGGATACTTTGCCCAATTTGCCTCTCCTGAAGGAGATGCTGCGTTGTCTCCTTGCAGCCACGTAAAACGTCACCCGTGCAACTCGTTCACAGCTGGGGCTCTGCTTTGGGATGTTTTTTACCCACTGCAGTTCCTAGACTGGAGATGCTTCGTGTACGATTGACAGGGGCCTCCTGCATCATCTGCTAATGCTGAAAACTACGTCAGCTAGTCCTTTTCACAGATACAACCAAGCTCCAGCCCAGAACCAGCCAGGGTTTTGCCCCGACTTCTCCCACGAGAAGGACACGTGTGACTCACGGCCACGTACTACGCCAAAGTATGGATTGGTGTGTCTGAAGAATAAAAAGAGAAATAAAATGCCTTGGCTTCCCTCCCCGCTCCTCCCTAGGCTCCCGGCAGCCTGGATCAGACTCTTGCGTGGTGCAGCCCACCACAGGCAACAACATGGTCTTCACCGCCCACGTGGTCCTCACGTAGCCCAGGGTCTGCAGGGTGAGCGGTGTCTCTACTCAGACATATCGCTGCCCCATCGCAGCCATAAAGTCTTTCCCATGGTCCTGAAGTCAAGTCTCAGAGCAAGAATCAGTGCAAAACCAACAAAGTCCCAGAAAGCGTGAACAGATGCCAAAAAGATAGATGGGAAAAACTTGCATTTCCAAGTGCCAGAGAAGACAATGAGACATAACAAAGCTCTTTGTTTGGGAGAGGGTTTTCTTTAGGGAAGAGGGGAGAAGACTGGAGCAGGAGTGGGGGGAATAATAGTCCATCTTACACCCAATCCAACAGTCACATAATTCTACTGACGCCAAAAATTTTTCATATCCAACCATTGCATTTTGGTGCCAGAGAACTCCCCGTCCAGATAAGGTCCCTGAGAAGGGACATGCCCTGGGTTGGTCTAGCCAGTTTTCCTTATTTTATATAAACCCCACCGCCCTTTGGTTCAGCAGATGTATAGCAGAGCTGGCAGCATGGATGCGCCGGGTTCATCGCGCACATACAGCTCACATGCACAACAGCCCCGTTCGGGTCCGACGGGGACTGGGACGGGCGCAGAGGATCAGCTGGAGGCTGAGCATTTGCATTGCAAGAGAGGACTGGCGCTGGGGAAAAGGCAATGTGTCCTGGGGAAGAGCAGGAAAGCGGGATGAGATGTCATCTCACCTCACGTCTGAGAAATTAGAGCTGAGCCGTGCAGCTGCTGCACGCGGGTGTCACCGCAGGGATGTCAGCGCAGTCAGTCATCCCCCAGGTACTCAGAGATCCCGACCGGCAGCGACACGAAAGCCTCTGCCGGCTTTTGGCAGCTGATTCCTAGTCACTGGGAGCTTAACTGGGAGCCTGACGGTGTTGCAGCAGGGCTTCCATAAACCAGCGCAGGCACCTGGGTGTTTTAAAGCAGCAATGTGTGCTTTCTGGATGGCTGTTGCACATCAAGAAAACACCCATTACCGCTTAGAAGGATTCAGGTTACGCAAAGGTCTCTTTTTAAAAGGTGCTGGAGTATATGCAAACCTTTGGCCTCTGCTTCCAAGGGAGGTGATACACCTATAAAGGCAAACATGTGAAAACCGGAGTATGTAGCTTTCCTGTGGTGACCTTTCAGATCTCCCACGCCGGGAGATTGCCTGGCTCAGCTTCCCTGTCTGCAGCAAGTTCCAACCTTCCCCTCCAGCCCCACGGAGCTGCAACGCGTTGACCCTGGCCAGCGAGGACAGAAAGCGGCCGCAGGGGCACCCAGGCGAGCACCCGCCATCCCCTGGCGTGGGATTCAGGTTGTGTTAAATCCTCAGCCGAGCATCAGCGTGGTAGCCACAGCAGAGCAAAGCTCAAGATGTGCTCCGGGTAATTTGAGGCAGAGGGTGAGGACTTGGAGTCGTAAAACCTCATCCTCAGCAGGCTGCTGACGCAACTCCACATAGACACCTGTTTTAGGACGTGCCACGTGCCTTTCTATGGCTATTAAGGGGGTAATTAGAACAGGCTTAGGCGTCTGAGCTTTAGATGCCTAAGGTAAGGCAGGTGAATCCATGCTTCATTTGCTAAGGAGTTACCGTTCAGGAGCAAAGACAGGCTGAGCCAGAAAACTCCCCACTATGACAGCAAAAAAGAAAAAAGCCCCTCGAGTGCATTGACCTCCCAGTGAACTGCACGGGGAGAAAAAACAACCCGTCAGTTAGGAGTAGCTGCTATCTCACCCGTCATCGCCGTTACCTGCGACGGCGAAGCTGAGAGATCTCACCTGACGGCGGGCACAGGGCTGTCCCCAGGGACTGAAGCTCTTTCCTCTCCCCAGCCGGGCTGGGTTTGAAGGGAGCAGCTACCAGCATCGGCACCGGGTCCCCTGGGATGGGAGGACGGGGGGCTCCCAGGCAGAGGAGAGCTATGCCAAAAAGGAGCGGGGATTCTGCAAAGCAACAGCCACAAATGCTATTATGCATTTGGGTGCAGTTCACAAGCACCCTTTTTTCCAGCCAGAATTTGCCGGCAGCCAAGACAGTCCCCAGCTTGATGCTATTTAACACCGAGGCCACCGCTGCCATTGTGCCCACGCGCAGAATTCACGGACAAGGCTCCTTGTAGGCTTAAAAAACTCCTTAATCTAGATGGACTGTCGATTACTGTCTGCCACTTCGGTAAAGCGCATTACCCGAGATCTCAGCCTGCAGCTGACAGCCCAGCCTTGCAGCAGGGACCCTCCTAGGACCGGCATCTCCTCCCTCCTTGGGTGGAGAGCTTGGAGACCGCCGCTGCTCGCCCCATCGTTGTGGCGTTAGGCTTTGCAACAGCAGGTCTTGAGAACAAATGTCCAGCAGCATGTGGCAAATCCCAGGCAGAAAATTACAAACATCGACATTTTGTTATGCTGTTTCCCATCCAGGAACAGAGAACAACACGGAGCGTGCTGGGAACTGGGCCCAGGGAAGGGAAAAGGCCCGTGTGGAACAGAGGTGGCTCTCACTTAATAGTTATTTGAATTTTTAAAGTCTCCCTCCCTTATCAGCAGTTTTGTGTCCAGATTCTGACAAAGCCTGAGTACATTTCCCAGCTCGCCCTTACGGTCTCCTACCGCTCTGTTTCTAGAACAGAAAATGCCATGGTACAGTGGTGAAGCGGAGAGCTTGAGCTTACTTGCAGCACGCAAACCGGGGCTTCAGCTTTTGCAAAAGTCCTTTCTGAAACACCTCACTCGGCTGACTCGGGGACCCCTGGTTAAGTACCAAGACACCCACAGCAAGCCTCGCCGACAAATGGCAGTGGGAGAAGGGCTGACACACCAGCAGAAACGCTCTGGGATGCCAACAGTGTGTGTTCTGCAGCCTTTGGATGCAAAAAGGGGCTTTGCAAGGCACTCCGTCACCCCAGCCTTTGGGAAGCCCAATGCCACAAAAGGGGACGTGCAGGTCCTTTACTCTGCCGAGCAGCAGCCGAGCTCCGGGCAGGGCAAGTCAGCTGCCTTTAAAAGAAAGAGCATCTTTTCCCTTCCAGACCGTAAAACCTGCGGTCATTATTATCCAGTATTCCCTAATGACTTGCTCTTGCGGTGGCATCTTCTCTTGCTAGAACAAGCCCTAGGATGACTAAAATAATGAGGCCAGAGCTGCCCTATCTGGCTCCCCAGATGGACGGACCTGGATCTCAACAAACATAAATACATTCAACCTCCCGGTGCCTGCTCCTCGCTCCCTGCAACTCACCTATCCCAAAGCAAAGCAGCACGAGCCTGCTAACATCTCCGAGTGCTCTCCAAAAAATAAAAAAAAAAGGCAGCTCTATCATAGTTTCTACGGCGAGAAGTGCAAAGCAAACGATTTCAGCACCGAAAGGCTGCCCTGCGCTGGAGAGCAAGATACGAGCTGCTAGAAACGCTTAGTCCCACGCGGGGGGCAAGACGGCTCCAACACTCCCCGGCCCCCCCAGCCCTGCCATTGCCACAGCAACCTGCCCTGTTTGCATCGCCCGTGCTGCTGTTTCGGGGCTGTTCTCCAGCCCGCCAAGGGCAGCGCTTCGGTTGCTACGATAACAGGGATCTGTTTTCCACGCGTCCCCGTTCGCACCTGATGCTGAAGGAGTTTGACCTTTCCTTCCCTCCCCTCCGACAGCTCATTACGGTCAGCAGGAGATGGCAAGGAGAATAAAGCCCGACGGCGGCGCGCGCTCCAGCAGAAGGAATTGGAGCCCAGCTTGAAAACACAGCTAATAAACTTGAAAGCCTGAGCCTATCTGAAGCCAGTTCCTCGATTTTTACGATAACCCAAAGCGTCGTTTGAGAAAAGCGCAGCCTCTCCGCAGCCGGGGCTGGGGGCAGAAGCCCCGAGCTTCCTCCGACAGCACCGGGCAGAATTGCCTTTTACACCTCCAAACCCACCAGCTGGACCAGTTTGCTTCGAGCCATCAGATGTCTCTGCTCCAGAAGCGTGCCGTGCCCTTGCGATGACAAATAATCATCTAACTAGAGGCTGCTGAATCCCATCAGCATCAAATGTGTTTTCCCAGCATCTTTTATCCTCCCCATTTGTCCGACTGAACTTTGTGCTTCCCCCACAGCGGTAGGAATTTCCTGCTTCCTGAGACAGCAGTAAATACTTAAATATGCTAAATGAGCTGCTGTGCTTTTACTCATATTTTGGAGGACGGGTCCTTGGTTTCTGCAAGAGCCGCCCCGTGCTGCCCATCGCCCGCAGCACCTCTCCCAGCCCGCCCTCGGTCCTCACCCCGGCACGGTGTATTTTTAAGTGAAGTCTTGGCACCAAGTTACTGCCATTTTTCCGGTACCAGCAAATATCACTGTGTTGGAGAGAATTCCCAATTCAGCAGGATTTTGTGGAGCCGGAGAACAAAATTTTTTCTTGCTTTTTTTTTTAAATAGAAATCTTTCTCCCTGTTGCTGCTCTACTTCTAATTCTTAATTGGACGAGGCAGGTTCTTTCCTATTTCCAATAGGGCTGTGCAAAATTATGAGATCCATTAGCTTTGCAAAGAAGAAAAGCCTTCTCAAATGATTTTCAAATTCTTCCTTGGAACACATGTGCTCTGTGGCAGGGTAATTTTGTTTAGGGTAATTCACTTGCGCTAATTTCCTGTAAGTCTTGCAAGATATATGACTATATTTTTTGGTTATTTTCCACAGATATTCAGCACTCGTTTCCCTCGGAGCAATATTTATGTGCAAAATATCCCCAGAGACAGGGGAGGTTTTTTTGTTTGCAGGAACAGTGGAAATGCCCGGTGGATCAGATCACTGGCTCATTCAATTCAGCGTTCATCAGAGCTAGCAGAGAGCTGTTATTCCAAAATACATAGATACTGCCCCAAACACAGTCCCAACTTTCCCCAAGGTCCTGAGCTCTCAGAATTGTAATTCTAATTAGTCTGGGTGACTTCATTTCAGTAAATTGCTCATAACTGAAAAATGCTGTTTCTGTAAACTGCAAGCTGTTGGTGAGCAGGTTGAATGGTGAATATTAGGAGTTCGGAGGGATATTTAAGATATATGCTCGAAATGAGTAAAATTTGATGAGGAGGCAGACGCTCCGTGCCCAGGAAAGAAAAGGCTTGTCCGGAGATGCAGAGGCAGGAGCAAAAAAGCTTCAGCTGCCAAGCTCAGAAGAAACCTGTGCCCCAGGAGGGGAGATCCCTTAATTCAAATCCTCGCTCCCGGCCCCCAAAAGCTCAGTGGCCTCCCCACGATAGAGGCAGCAGGGTTGGGATACAGATGCTGGGAGAGATGCAGCCTGGCGTAGTAGGAGCATCTCCTCCCGTGCCCTGCCTTTCCATCACGCAGAAGGGCTTTGCACGCTTCCACATCACTTTTCTTCTAAATCATGGATTCTTTTCCCCAATATAACCTCGGTTTCAGGTGACACAAGGTAAATATCTACATCCTTTGCTTTTTTTTTGGTTCAGCTGCTGATCTACAAATCCCAGCTGGCCACCGAGCCCCCGGTTATAATTTGCTTTCACCTCCAGGTGGAGCGTTTCGGTTGCTGTTGCAGGGCTGAGCCCCGCTCTCCCTCCCAGCTTCGCAGCTCAACTGGACACCACGCTGCAAAAGGGGGAGAAAACCCCCCAACCCACCCATGCAGAAATCCCAAATGCCGCCGCACGCTTTGAGTCACCGTTTGCTAAGACAGACGGACATCGGCCAAGCGGTCCCCCGCCTCGGTGCGAGGGACCAAGCCCTGTCTTGGTGAACGTGCAACGAGACCCACCACCACCATCTCTTGACGGTGGCAGCAAGGATGCTCTGCAAAGGACCGGATTTTGGGGATGTCCCACGCAGCTGATGTGCCGAAGTGATGCAGGTCTCGAGCACCTTCCCCGCGGCACCGTTGGCTCCCCCCGGCAGCGGAAAGTTTCGGTTTTGCTGGAGAAAGCGTTTTGTTCCAGGGTGGATTTTCATGCTCTGAGAGGCAGAACTGGAAAGCCGGTCGCAAGCCAGGAAGGAAAAATTGCAAAACAGGAGTGGGGAGGAGGGGAGACCTGGATCAAAAACCACCCTCCTCACTTACAGGAAGGCAACTGGGAGAAAGCATGGTGTGGAAATGAACTTCCCAAAATAAAGGGAATTTAATGCTAACCAAAACACCCAGACACAGATGAACTTAATCATACTGAAGTGAGTGAAGGTCATTAAACAAACAGCAAAAGTCAAAGTGTTGAGATCGGGAATATATTTAGCTATCAGCTCTTAGGGACAAAAAATAAACATCGGGAATCACAAGGCAAAAAGTTATCTGAAGCACTGAGACAAAGAGAAAAAAACAAATATGAGTCTTTGCTGACACATAATGTACATAATGGCTCTTTCAGAAGGATGTGGGCAGGGGTTAGGAGCCGGTTAGGAAGGTAAGGGGGATTTCCAAGGCACTTTATATGCATTTGCCTTCTCTGATTTCTTATTCTTCTGCACCGTAGTCCCAACACCACTGTAAAAAATTTTAATGTTGACTGTGGTTGGTATAACTATTGATGGCCATGGGCTGCTCCTCGGCTGCTGGCTGACCCTTGCATTTCATCTCCCATTATTGCAATTAGTTTCCCTAATTGCAAAATGCGGTGGCTTGTGCGCACGGGCGTCCTTGTCAACCATTTGCAACTCTGCGGTATAAAATGGGATATAAATTTTTATACTACTCCTCCGGTTTTCCTTTCTATCAGCTTGGCAAGAGCCCACATTTTTTAAACAGATGATCCAGGGTTCAGTTCTCACTAATGAATTTCACGTTCATTCTGCCATTGCAAGAAAATCCGTACAAAAAGCGCGCACAACTTTTCAGCTTCCGCATAAATCCAATGTCCTGGAAACCAGCTGCGAGCATTTGCACAGAGGGATCCTCACGCTGGGCTTGATGGTGGTGGTTGTTATTTGCAGCACTCACCTGGCAGTCCTCTGCGTGCAAAGGTGTCCGAGAAGCTTGTGGGACCCATAAAATCGGAATTGGCCGGTGAGTCATCTGGAGCTTTTGACCTTGAATCACTCTTCAGTCTCCTGGATGGGGAGTTTCACTGGTTTTAATAGGACACGTGCTGAATAAAGCACTTGAGCCAATCTTTTCTGTCACACCTGCACTACAGAAACATGTTTGCAAAGAGGGTAAGCAGAAGAGTAATTTTCCTGATATGAATAAGCAAGGGCCCTTTACACATCCAAACACAGTGTTTGGGGGGCGGGTGGGGGATGCATGATTGCTGCGAAGCCCCTGTAGGAAGGATAGTTTGTGGAGCGATCACCTGGAAATGCAAGGGAATAAATCACCCTGCCTGAATCTCAAGTCTATACCAAAGAGATACCTAGACTGCAAACGCGCACGCTCAGCAAAAGTAAATAAATAAAAATCAGAGCTAAAAAATCACAGGTAAAATCACCCCAAGAGTCAACAGGGATGTGCATCTGACTCCTGTAGCTGCTTTTAGAAGTATTAACTTGGGCTCTTAATGCCAGCAAAACCTCTGCTGGGCCCTCTAGATTTTCCTGAGTCATTAGACGGTCAAGAAAACAGCAGGCCACTGGATGCTTGTCAAACTCCATAGAAGAAAGCGATAAAGCCATTTATTCTATACAGGAATCAAAACCAGTGCATACAAATTTCCGCTCCCAAAAACATTTCGATGATTAGCTTTGATTAATGGTGCTGCCAGAGGATCATTCATCAGCATTAACTAACAACATCTTTTTCCACATTATTTTCAACTCCCTAGAAGCTGAAAAGTGAAATACGTTTCTCTTCTACGACACTCTTTTTACCCTGCTCCCAACTGCATACTGATTTTATGGGGTTTTTGGGGGATTGCCCACAAGACCTGCTCATATACAAGAGAGTCAGTGAAAACCTTTGCACAGCACATGCTAGTCCTCCGTTAACAGGCTGTGGGCATCTCTCATTTGTTACTGTAGGGTTGCTTAGGAGCACCCCTTACTGGAAGGCTGCTCAGTGTTGTTGAGCTTCTAGAGTGATTCCCCCCCCCCGTTTTTTTTTTTCTCCTGCAGGAGAGAACTGCTGTCAAGTCCTGAATTTGGAAACTAAGCCATCACAGCCTGCGATGCTGGTTTTGCAAAGATACACCGTAAGAAAAAATTAGGTCAGATTTTGGGCTACAACAGCATCTTGCCACCACCGAAGGCAAAGGGAGAGAGGGCAGAGAGCCTGTCCCATGCACGTGGGACCTTGAGCTCTGTGCTCTCCTGGAGCATTCAGGAAAACATGGAAACAAAGCACAATGTTATACACACACACACACACACAACCTCGACGGCCGAGATCTCCTGCGGTATTCCCCACTTCCCAAACGTGGGATTCAAGTGCTAGCTTTCACAGGCTGAACATTTGGTTTTGTACAGAGGAATTATTTTGGAAGGTGCGGTATAATTGTGACTCACCCTGTAAGTAGCAGCATGTCGTAAGAACATATAAGTACGTAAATAGGGAAGGGATGGCGCAACCTTTATTGCTGCAGGAATCAGGCAGCAGCCAGAGGTGTCTGGGGTGTCTTCAAGCAAACCAAACCTCATAAGAAAAGCCCTGCCCCTAGTCCATGGGCACAAGAGCACAGCAGAGAAAACATTCTGCACCGCGTTCGGTGATTTACCAATTCAGGAGAAATAAGAGGCTATGTCCTTACCGTTGCTTGAGCGGGTCCACACTCCAGCGGGCAGCAGCAGTGTCTAGGATGGCCTTGGCATTAAGCCGTGCTCCCTCTCCCGCTCCAGTCCCAGCCCCTCACCAGCTGCCAGACACCTTCGGGAAGAAAAAAAAAAACAAAAAAACCATTAAGAGGTTTTGTTAGCAAACAGAAAGGTCTGTGTTACTGCTCCTCTGTTTTCTCACCAATCACTTTATCCAGGGGCGTTAGCAATAAAAGCAGCAACTAGGCAAGGCACCTAAGAAATTTTAGAAGAAAAAGCTGAAAGGCAGAGCAAACATCACTCATGATAGTGGTGCTAATGTCTGCCCTCCAGGTACGGGGTTGGGAAGGACTTTCCATCAAGCTACGCATCTTCCTCCAGCTGGGGCGATGCTGTGGGTGGAGTTAGGGCCCCTTGTAGCCCCCAAAACTTTAGTTCTTTCCCCAAACACCTTCCAATCTTTCTAGGTACCAGCCAGCCCCCTGGGAGAAGCGGTTCCTCCAGGTTTGGGGAGATGAAGCGGTGGGCACCCAAACCGCTCCTCTCCAACACCATCTTCCCGCTGCTAAATTTGGCCATTTCCAGGAGATCAGAAGAGGCAACAATAAACCTCGGGGAAAGAGCGGACTGTCCCCCTGCTTCCTCCTCTTCAAACCCAAGCGGTGGAGCAACCAGCGACCAGCTCGATGCACTGCCCGTGGCAGGGTGTCCCCTGTCCCCAACGTCCCCCGTGGCAGACCTGCCCACGACGATGGGCAGAGGGGCCGAGCTGCTCCCCCCTCCCCGGCTCCCGTGGCAGCCTGCCATGGGTCAACTTTCCACCGAGCCGCAGAGAGCAACCATCATTCTTCTGACAGCTCGGGGGGTGTTTCCAGACCGCTGGACTCGCTTTCTGTCACTGCGGATAGGAAAAAATCTCCAGTCATCCAAAAATGGATTCCAGCGGGCCCTCCAGGTAATTCTTAAACCTTGAGACAGGCCTGGAGAGCAATCGTTCCCTTCTTAATCCCCTAAAAACATCCACAGGAATGGCAAGCTGGCTTCCCCCACATGTCTGCCCCTTTCCCCGGAGCCCCATCTCTCCCTGTTCGGAGTCGGACAGACAAAGGCTGCCTCGAATCTCGGCTTTCCCAAGAGTTTAGTTTCAGGTCAGCGAGCCTATGAAGACTAATTGCATCGAAGGAATGGCACATGCCATTGCCGTGATGTGATGCGGCTGGAAGGGCTTTCCCCAGCTGATGCTGGCTCCTGGGCCACATTCTTCCTGAACCACCTGGATGCTGCTCCATCCTGGAAATGCCAGGACCTCATCCAGGCACTAGAAGCCCCCAGAGATGTGCTCAACTGGTGACCCTTCAACTCTTCCTTCCACCAACATGCATTTATGCATTAACATAGTATACGTTATAATGTTTATAAACACACTCTACATATTTATATTTATTTATGTTTTGCATTAGGCTAGTATTAATGCAGGTGTCTCAACTCTGTAGTAGGTAGATAGAGATTGCAATGGTAAGAAAAATAAAACTAATAATTGCGCGCTTTTTCAGCATTCACACATACCTGG